>LUCH01002904.1:0-15630 GCA_013368495.1 Paragonimus heterotremus
TTCTTCTTATGTGTAAATCGAACATTGTAAACTGTGACTATTTTCCCTCTAATTACGTTTTCAGTTGTCACCAGGCTTCATATATGTTTTGTTATATATCCATTTGTTGATTTGTACCGCATGTAAATATCTGTCATGATCGCGCACCCCCGAGCGTGCTTCTTACAAATGCGTTGAGAAATATATATTATTATTATTATTATGGTTATTGTTGGTGGTTTGAGGCGGGGGAGAGGCAACACGATGTTAATTGGCGTTACAATTAGGTTATACGAGGTGAACGAGGGAGTATTTTTTTTACAGTTTTCTGTGGAGAGTTTTTCTATGCCGGCCAAATGAGCCGTCAAAACCGACTGCCATCATATGTTTATATAGTACTTTTAGCCTATTTCTTTCTGTTCTATGTACAACTTTGTGAAGGTGACACACATGGAATGCCATTCCAGAAGCTTCTCACTTGTCAGATTATGGGTCATCAATGTGGTTTTATGGTAGTGACATTTCAGCGCCGAACGACTGCATTAACACTGGAAATTAAGTCATTTACCCCGTTTGTGCTTCGTGTTTAGAGCATCCATTTACTACTCCTGTGTTAAAGGGGTGTGCGATGATGGAACTTCCACATCGACTGCGGGGGACGAATGGAGCTCATTCCATCGTTGAAATAGATGAATCACTGTCCGTGAAAAGATTTAATATCCTGAGCATCACTTCGTAAAAGCCTGGGTACAGTGTATTATAGGAAGGGGCGGTTGGTTCTAAGGACAGACGGTGAACGGTCCCGCTGTTGCCCATCATCCGAAGACGTCCCAGTAGGCCGTTCACTTTACCTACATCTTCTACTTTCAGCTCCACGCCATTGTAACAACGGACGAGTGGTGAGCTTACAGAGCTTTAAGCGAAATAGCTCACTACGAGCAGTGAACAGTCATTTATTCGGCGTCAGTGCAACATTTTGGCGCTGAAATTTCATCACAATCGGGCCACATTGGTGACCCGTGGTCTGACAAGCGCGAAGCTCCTACAATGGCATTTAAGGATCTCAAATGGGGAATATGAGCAACCGAAAAATTAGAAGGCGAACTGATGACCATCAGTGTGCCCTGTAGCTGACGTAAATACAGACCAACGGTTGCCAGTATTGTGAGTATCCACGATAGAATTTTGAACCGTTTTAACTGAAGTGGTACAAGTGTGCATCAATGTTAACGTCGGAGAAATAACGGATATCGAGGTGGGTCACTAGTCGTCAGACAAGTGAGAACCGAGCTGCGTTCAAGTGACAGGCTTCACCCAAGCATAGTCAGAAAGCAATAAGATAGACGGCACACAAACTGCTGGTGATAAGTCGGGACGTTACCCTCATTCACACTGTCTTGTATGGACCGTAGATAGAAACAACCACGTAGTAACGTGAGGTGCGTTCGCCTTTGGGAATGAAGTTTCGTCAACCGTTTTCTACCCGACTTACTGACAGGGAAACAGACTGGACAAATAATTAACATACATAACTAACTCATGAGCGTGGTGGCACAGATTGCCCTGGAATATACCCTAATATTTGGTGTCAAGTGCAACGTAAACGCAACATAGTCGGTTATTACAAACTCATCTGCATCTCCCAAACTACGCAAAATTGAGCATTTCTGCGAGACAAAAGGATGCATTCTACCATGAAATTTCCGATGGAAGCATTTTCAGAACGCGAAGTCGACTACAAATGCCAACGTGATGACTTTATCGGAAAAGGAGGCGGAACATTTTTCCCAACAAAAGTGCGAATATGAACAATTTACAGGTGTAGCCGATTTTTCTCGTTGCAACGCAACTGTTATACTGGAAGTTGTCTATACATTTGCCTTGAACCATGCAGTTTAATACTTCACTAAAAACTCGAAAAACCGTTTTTCCCGCTCAGATGGCCGTTTTCAACTCCTTTTGGTTCCGAAGCACCACACAATTTAACTGCCCAATTACGGGTGCAATCTCAGTGCTCATTAATGGTGCCAGAATGAATGTCGCTGTATATATTCTTGCTCATCACTTGCATTCGGACAACACCATGTTTACTGACTGCACATGTATCAACGGAGATGCGCTAGTTTGTAACAATGCCAACATCCTGATCCGTTCTCGCATCATAATTAACGGCAGCCAGTGCGGTTATCGGTCAGTACGCAAACGTTATTCATGGTGGAACTTCAGGGAGAAAACACGAAAGACAGAACTAACATACTCAGCCTGTGTAACTCACATGTTTACATGAAAATCTCGTTTCTCTATTCGTGTTTGCTCCCCTGTCGCAAACCTTCCGGTTAACCATCTGACAATTTTTTACTGTTGTCAGACATCCATTTCAGTCTGTGTATCGGCCGCATAGTACAGATAAACAACGAAATTAGGCAGTAATCACACACCAGTAAGTTTTCACCCGACCTCATTCTGCGCCATACGATAATAACTGTCTGCCGGTACCATATATTTTATCAACTAACACAAACTTATTGATTCCATACAAAAGGTTTTGGCAAAAACCGCATACTCCTTAGTTCTCCACAGTTCACGTGATCGTTTTACATTTTCTCGTTTATCACGCAATTTCGTGTTTCATTCTTGAATCCACAAGTACACCTAACGCGTGAAAGTATTCCACAACGTCTGGATAGTCAAAACCGCGTATCGTTTGGATGATTCGCCAGATATACGGCAGTCCATCAATTTGAGCAGTTAACGAAGTCCTGTATGAATGTCCGTCCATGCTTCCTTCAGTGTTCGAGATTTCCAGTCTCCCTCGTCTTGACCGATTTCACCAAACAGTTTTCCGACACCAATCACAACAAATAATGACGGAATCTTCCGACTTCCATTTTTGCCATCCTCAGACCAACTTCTTCAGATATGATCTTGGCTATTACATTAAAACTCAAGGGTTGAAAGTATAAATTGGGAAGACCAGGCAACCCTTTATCAATTCCTGAGAAAAATGAGGAGAATTCCTTCAGAGGCATGTGCATCCAACGTCTTCTCATAGACTGCAATCCTCTTTCTTTATGTCTCCTGCTGGTTGATTTGCATAATTAGCGTAATGTACTATTGCAACCTACGTGTACTGTACGTATTAATTGTGTGTAGCGTCTTACAACGTGTGTACTGATTGCACTCACCTGAGAAAATTACTCACGGATGTGTTGATGAATATACCTTTTATCGTCACCATGGGACACGGTGGGTTTTGTAGTCTACATACGGTGCGGGCGCCTTCTGAATGGGTCTGGATGCTGGTTTTTTGGTCAGCAGCGGACAATCAGCCGCCGTTCAACACGGCAAACTGATAAGTAGTTACCATTGTACATTACAGCTCTATATTATGCAGATTACGGTACGCAACTTTATTCAAATTCACCTCTGCGCAGGATCTCGGTACAACAGTGAAATCCATCCCCGGGTTGAATACTGATATTTTGCACTGCCAAAAACTTATAGCGGCCAATTGGCTATGTTAAGTCAGTGCTCGGAAATGTCCCATTAACGTGCTGAGCGTCAATAATCAAGCGTGTACCCAGCTTTTAGGAGGAACAGCCTAACTTATGACTACTCGGCGACGGGTTACTGAAACAGCGGTATGATCAAACGCTCTTTCGCAAAAAGCGGATGGTCATACTGGATATGTTATCACCACTATATGCACGACTAGTGGGCGATCTCCTACTGACTTCTCAAAGTTTGAAGACGCCTGGTCACGCCAAAGTTTCCTCCCTTTCAATTCGCTTACCACAGGCCTCCATGGCCATGATCATAAGTCAGTCATATATGGCAATCACCTGGAGTGCAGGAAAAACAGTTTCGAAGTTCACATCTGCTTTTCCTGGAATGCGCCTTTGAAGTAAACTGCACTAGTACAAGCTTTAGAGTCGTCTATGAAACTGTTGGACGAATGGCTGCTGCCAAGTTGACATGTTTGTAGAAAGTTCCTTATTTCTGTTTGCAAACGATGTTCCGTTCTGTACAGCAACCTTTTGTATCATCTTCACACGTTGTCCAAGTTGATGAAAGTGAACTTATAATACAATGCCAATTTTGTGCACGTCATTCTGCTCTTCTCTCCGTTGCACAATCGTTTGACGATACTGCGCGAATCTGCCATCCGATTTTTTAGTTCCGTTGTACTACGAACATCGTCGTATCCCGGACCGCTCTTCAGCAGTCCACGGCAACTCTGTGATATTACCCACTTCAGGATACTGGTAATTTGTAATATTGTGGTGGTCATCTCGAATACTTGTGAACACTTTCCTGTGAGTCAAATCCTTTTGATTACCGTAACTTGCCAGAACTTTGCAACTGTTTTGTCTCATTCGTTCATTTCGCTATCGCCGGTAGTCTAGTGAGTTACACTCGAATTCAGTAACTCGTCTTGACCACCACATGTTCATCGATTGTTCCCACACTGGGATTATAGCCTTACTTCCTCTGTGTGTCGTGTTGTTGTGATCACGGTTAAGGATACTGTGCGCCCGACTTCATTCTACCTAGATCGACATAATAATACCCTGATTTGTCAAGGCTTTTCTGTCACTAGTCCTCATTTCCTTTAGTATCACATTGAAGATAAATGGTATTCGGTTTTGTTGCTCTGTTTCCCCAACATCAAACTGCTGTTCACTTCTAGTATGCATGATAGGTGATTGTTACTACAGTCAAACACAGCACCTCAAAGACATCCACCATTCCAGCAGTTCACACGAGCAGAAGAAGTAAGGAGTAACCTGACGCATTTCTCATATCGACGCCAACAAAGGTCTAGACCGCGCAGAAACCCGAAGCTTTACCAAAGCACCTAGAGGAGAGGTGCCACACAGGCGCCAAACATTTTTCCGAGATAGAAATCACCGAACCGGCAAACTGTTGACAACGCTCAAATAGTAAGTGGATCTAACGTCACACCCTTTGGACCAACACCTGCGCAACATGCAAACTACATCATTATTCATGTGTGGGCTCAATTTTGTCGTGAATACGATTCTGTTCCATCTCGCTGCGCTCCACACTAACGGATTTTCCCGACTGCTTTATTTAACTGTCATTATTTGCGCGCATCACTTGGAATTACGTACACTGACTGCGCTCCTGACATACGCGTTGAAAATTATGTATTATTGCCGGGATTAATAATATATCATCCGGGTCACACGCATCGGGATATGTCCCATACGATTTGGCGAGGTACAAGTATGATCGCTTTCAGGAAACCAACCAACGGGCAACATTTATCAGTTATTCAGCGAACTTCTATTGGTTATTGTTGAGTGCTAGTATTACATGAAGACAGTCGATGTTTATGACTATCCATCTCGTCCGCTGTCAGGTTTTACACACATATCTCACACTTTAGATTATCACAGTTTTCTCGCAGTATTTTTATAATTGTGCCCAGTTCTTTCAACTGATTCACTGTGCGAACTTTGCAGTCGTAGTGGGTTAATCAAGTACAAGTACAGGAATTTTCACTTTAAAGTTCCAACCTTCTACTTAGAGACTGCCTTTGGTTACTTCACATCCGGTGTTCATTGTTACCCCCGAACTTTTTCGACCCCCATAGAGCATTTTTATGCCTTACGCGTTATAAGAGCGGGAATTGCGTAAAAAACAGCCCCGTTTACTAGGGTTGTCCCGTTTACCTCTGTATGCAGTCCTTGAAAAAAACGATAAAGAAGCCCATGATTAGGAAGGCAATTGCTTTTGGCCCACTCTGGTCCCAACAGCGACAACTAGCGTCTAACCAGAACAGACAAGCAAAAACGGAAAACCCATTGGCGTGTGCCCCTTGAACTCTTAATTGCGTTCCAAAAGGGCATTGTCGTTCGTTTCAAATATATTATTCTACTGTCAACCCAAGCACCGGCAACTAGACAATTAACTGATATGCCGCACGGAAAAGTACACAACGTACTGTGTGCGAAGCATTGTGCGGCGTCGTGCATTGCACTTACGCCTCTGATAAGAGACGGGCAAGTGAACATACGTACAAAACACGCTGGACATATTAACCGTCTGAATATCCGTGAAGGAATCACATTTTTGATCGCTGCACACACTTCAGAATGTAATCACATGTCCTAAATGTTTAAATCCGTCCTAGAGATACAGTAAATGGAGCCATCATGATGACGTTCTGGAAAGAAGAGCTCACATCACTCAAAAGTGTACACGGAGGGCGCCAAAGCTTTTGATAATGTGCCTTAACAACCGCATTGAAGACAAGAGATCTCGATTAGTATGCAAAACGGTGGTCATTAGGTCCTCTGGATAATAACCGACCGAGCAGTAAAGCCACTAAAGTGACCAGTAGCATTTAGTGGGTACGGTGCGCGTGAATCCCTGCACTTTACGGTTTCGAATTCAAGCTCTCTCCTCCGACATAATTTAAACAAGTTTCGGTCGTTTTGCAGAAATATATGCTACCCGTGCATCCTATAGCTCGGAAACTTTGGCTCAGCCCGAAATCAGTAGCGGCAGAGACAAAGTCAAGAGAGGAAAGTCACTGCTGAAGGCATGAGAGATAAACGAGCCAAGAATACTATTCTGAGGAACACTTCTGATGCTGTCTAGACAACAGGGCATATTGTTGTTGGACAGGTGAAAGTATTAGGTGAAGATGCATGACCTCGGCCACATAAGGGGGCGTTACTTGTGCATCACGATTGGGAATCTTGCCAACGAGTACCGAGTGGTTCCTTAGGTCGCACGCATTTGCAAGTTTAGGGTGACGGACATTAACACCATTATTCTGATCAGTGGTGTCAATTTGCTAGAGGGTGGCTATCATTTAATTCGGCGAACAGAAACAGCTTTCTTCGTTGCCACGCTTCACAGGGTAAAGAAATTACACGAGTGGAAACAAAAGAGTGAGTCGCATATTGCTCCGCCAATACTTTTGACAAGCACAACGTCCGCTAACTACCGCTAGCTACCAGGGCGAATTCACTCAGCACTATTGGCAGGTGTAACGACAGAAGTAAAGTTAAGAGAGCACTAAACTGTTAGACACCATACCATTTCACGCTGCGTAAGAAAAGTGGACTAAGACGCTCGAAAAGCTGTTCGGTTGTTTCAGTTACGGCCTTCAGTGAACGCCTTTAAGACCGACATAACCGTCGCCAGGAGGCCAGGGTCATTTCCGACTACCATAAGACGGTTTTCACAATGTTATTTCGTCCCTCGGGCCCCAAGTTCGAATAGAGTAAACTGAAGAGTCTTTTGCTAAAGCGCTTTCGCACCAAAATTCGTACTTCTAACAACCTTCGAAATCCATGTCCCAGAGGGCAGGGAAACTTACGCCTGAGAGTTTAAAGTTTCTTCCTTGAGAGGCATGGGAAAAATTTATGGCGGTGATGGCTTTTAAGCCGACCAAAATGAGTTCATCTCCTGCATGATCAACCAATCTTCGTCTGCACAGAACTCCAAATGACCAAGTTCGGCAGTAGCCAAAAAACTGTGCTCCGAACTAATTCAGGGATCACAATGGTTTTCAGAGCATCACCGCAACAAACTTGAAGTGGGGCGTCCAAATATAGAACTGCTTCACCTTGAATAGTTTGGGTTATATCAGCGCGAAATAATAGAACACCAGCGGTGTCATATTCGAAGTACAGAAAACTCAGTTTCTGGAGCCAGTTGGAGCATTAGAGGGGAGCGGAAACCACGTAGTTCCGTAAGTACATTGAACTTTCTCAGTCCACTGGGAGGGTCGTGCTTAAAACAGCTGAATATAAAAGAGAGCGTGATGGCTTGACAAAGTGACCTAAGCCGGAGCGACCGGCGAAGTTGTCCCTGACCCCACAGGAATCAACTGCACTCAGTTCTTATACTGTCAAACATAATGAAGTTGTTGGACGACGACTAACGTAGGCGCGGCGATCTGATTTCCAATTCCCGGTTGCATCTTAAAACAAACAAGATTAAACGAAACCCTGCCAAGGATAAGATAACGCTTACGGTGACTATGCCTGAGAATATGTGGTAACACATCCTAGGAAATAACGGTTGCGCAAGGTATCTTTACACTCTTCAGGTGTGAGATATGAAGCTGGGATGTGGTTAATGCGTCGAAACGGCTTGAGGGTAGAAGCAAAAGTTTAACTGGCTTTTCCCGTAATCAGAGTGGTTTACACAATAACCTCGGAATCCTCGCACAAACTGTTCACTCATGCAGTTTGCCTGCCCTGGAACTGAGAACAGTCCCTCTTTTGTGTAAACCCAATCGCTGATTGCCTCTATTGTTGTTGCCATCCGCATGTCCTATATATTCCAATGTTTTACGTTCGTGACTGAAAAGAGTAAACGAAGTGTCAGCATTATCATTTTGTTGGGAGACAGCGTCAACAGCCGATGGGGATGCGCCAGTTTTCATGATTAGCGGCGAGCTTCCATCTGCGTTAGTGTTGCGACATGAAACAAAGTTTCTCCGGCTGCAATTACCGCAGCATTAGCCTCAAGAGACAAAACGAAATAATCATAATAATAATGATAATATTAACAACAATATTAGTATATTTCCCGACGCATTCAAGAGAAACACGCTCGGATGTGCGCGAACATGTCAGATAATTACATGCAGTACAAAGCAACGAATGGTTATATACAAAGATAGATATGAAATCTGTCGACAAAAGAGGACCTACTCAGAGAAAACTATTCACACCTCACAACGTTTGATGTACACAACGGGAAAGAAGGTGGTTTGTCTTTTCCACAACTTCAGTTCAAAAGGTGAGATGTTACATCACCTTACCTTTTACAAGGTTAGGTGAAATCGACGTTTCAAATATTTCAAGACCACGCTGAGAAATACATGCAAATATGTCTTCGACGGACTTCGCCGTTATTTGCCGTAACTTCAGTCTGGAAAATGCCGGAGTAGTTCAGTTTTGACGAGGGGTGACGGAAGCTTTAAAATCTGGCGAAGGATTGAGCAGACTTGAGCATTGGATCTTGTCGATTGCTCGAAAACGTCAAAGAGTTGAAAGTGTCGCGCATCGCTTGGTCAATACGGGGTTAGGTTCGTCGAATCATCGCGAAAATATTCCTTTCATAACGGATGCCCCTCGGATTGAGGGGAAGACTGCAATGTCATGTGCTTGACATTGGTTTTTAAGGTGCGCTTAAGATTAGATTTTGAAAGATCTGTGAGAGGTTTCAAAGGCTCCAAACTCCGTGGAATAAAGCGACCATTATAATTCACTATGCATAGGAGGCGTCGGACGCTTTTCAAGGATTGTGGCTCTGGATAGTCTTCAGCAACACAGGTTTTCTCTGGTTAAGATCGAATACCGTTACTATCGATTCGATGTCCAAGAAAATCGACGGAGGAAATCCCAAAGGCACACTTCTTAGGGTTTAGTGTCATACCGTATTTGGTAAGGCCTTCGAACAGCTTTCGAAGTGCTGTCAAGGGTCTTCACTTGCGACTAAGACGCCGTCAGTGTAAACGTACATGAATTCGAGACCACGAAGTACTAGGGCCCTGAACCTTTAAAACGTTTGTGCGGCTTTCCGTAAGCCAATTGGCATGCGGACGAAAGTATAAGGTCCAAAGGGAGTGGTGATTGCGGTCCTAGGGGCATACTCCGGGGCCATGGGGATTTGATTGTGGGCCCGAACCAAATCCATCTTGGAGAAGATAGTCTTCCCGTTCAACCCAGTGGGGAGGTCGTGGATGTGAGAGAAAGGGTATCGATCAGGAACAGTGACACTTTTGAGGTCACGATAATCATCGCAGGGGCGCCAATCACTTGTCATGTTTTCGGAACCATTTGGAAAGGTGAGGCCCACGGGCTATTTCAAGGCTGGCTAAAGCCAAGTCGTAAGAGGTGTTCAAATTCTGCTTTGGCCACTTTGATTTTGTGTGGTGGCAAACGCCAGAGGCGTGCAAAGGTAGGTGGACCCTTGGTGACGATCGTATTCAGTCGGTGACGTTAGATTAGATGGATTGATAGTTTGTGAAAATTGACGAATGATGGCTGCATCGCCCTTATCTGGTAAGGCCGATCGCAGTCCAATCGAATTGATTGATGTGGCCTTGTCTTGGACGCACAAGGTAGTCGATCAATTTCTTACTACCAAAAGCCACTACTAGTCCAGAGGATGATAAGAAATCAACGCCAATGATCGGGTGTTGAACATCTGCCACCGTAAATCTCCAGGGAAGCTGACCCCCAAGGCCGGGATCTTGGGTGAGTTGCTTCTTTCCGTATGTTGGAATCGTTCAACAATTAGCAGTCTGTAGTGTGTACGACACCGGTTGGAGATTGCGTTTGTCAACTTTCGTTGGGATAACGTCAACCCCTGCGCCTGTATCAATGAGAAAATTCAGCGCAGTTCAACGGTCGTAAGCAGAAAATAAGTGACAGGTTGAGGGTCTATGAACAACCATCGCCATTACTGTCCGGCCTCGGCGTTTCCCGAGTGGGAATTATCCTGAGCAAAACTGCATGGCCTGGTACAACGGATCGCTTTGGAACCAAATCGACGATCACAATAACATACGTATCGATCAACTCGTCGTTTGCGTGAACGGCTTCGGGATTGACGGCGATAGGAAGGACCTTTTGATTCTGTTGTCAGCTGGTTGGTAATTGCAGAGAGCTGTATGGTCATGTCGGAAAATTGCTGCTTCAGTGCGTCCAGTTCCGTTTACCAGCTATGGCTCGACGACGCTTCTGGTGAGCGTACATGAGATACTTTCCGACTGTGATAACCATCGTACACCTGGTCAGCCAGCTCTGCAAGTTTTTGAAACGGTACGTCCCTATGAAGTACGGATGATATTTTTCGAATATCGTCATGCAGACTTTTGTGCCACAACTCACGTAGAATTGGTTCGTTCACCGTATGTTTGCTTTGAAGCTGTATAATGTGACGGAGGAATTGCTAAGGAGTAATGTCGCCCAGCTCAACTTTTGCCGGAAGCTTTCGCAGGGTCTGCTCATCGGTTGCTGCAGTTCATCCAATGATCGCGGCCTTCCTAGTGTCGAACATGTTAACACTAGGTCGAGTGTAGATGTGGTCGGCGGCTTCATTGGCGGCCTGTTCTGGGAGGTTGGCAAGTATAAAATCATACAGACATTTGCGAGCATATCTGTCTAGAGTCGAAGATGGCTTCGACCTGACCAAACCAAAGTCTAGGGTCACGACTACCGAACTTGGGAAGTTTAACATAAACTACATTTTCCACGGCAGTAGGATCTGGTTAAGAATAAGTCATGTTCAGAGAAAACAGTCACTAACAAAGAATAGGAACCAACTGGATTACGAGATAATAACAAATCTTTTCGGGGAGTATGCAGTCAAGAAAAAAACTTTGAGTGAACGAACCAGCAAAGGTTCACCAGTTATGTACTAGAACCAATAAATGAATCGACTAAGTTATCAGACAAACTACAGTAACCGTCTGCAACGAATTTCACCAAGCTAAATCACTCATAAGCTGGAAGAACCATTCTCTTTAATAACAGAGAAAATCCAGCGAATTCGATTCATCCATCGTGCTAAAAGCGACTGTTACCACAGTTAACTCTCGGTAACAACGACCACGTGCAAGTAGAAGCCGAGGCGTGCTAGGACGGAATGTGTATTTATTCAAACAATGGACAAGTGGTTTACATGTACAGTGGACATGAAAAGTATGAAGAATAGTGTGTAATGAGAGAGAGAGAGAATCGGTAACAGACTGTGCAAATCACGCCGTGTTGAAAATTTACATTTTACTAACGAAGTGTCAATGTCAGTTTAAAAAAAGCCAAAATATAAGTTCAGTATTATGATTTTCCCAGTGGTTTCAAGGTGAGGTCCGGATGTCCGAAATGTCGATTATGTGTGGGTCAGAAATGTTTTTAATCTGTCACAAATCTATTGAACCAATTGAGCTCAGGATTTGAAGGACATTGCTATAGCAATGGCCTCATATACGGCGGCTTACGCTGGCAAGATTTTAAATTGCAATGTTCACTTGACGCATGTTGATTCTCATACCCTTGGAAACACATCTTAAGCGGCCAATTATATCACTGATCTGGAAGCGAATTAGTTGGTAAATTGGGTAACACCAGGATTGTCTGTCTATCAGTAGCGTATTTATAAATATACAGATGCAAGTATGCATTTATAAATGCATACATGCATCGACAACTGTTCTTGAAGTTTCACAGTCATCACGTTTGGCTGTGTTATCCTGTGCATCTTGGTACATAGCTTACGAAAGCGTCTGCTTTCCACTGCAGTTACCAATCCAATATTTACAATGCATTGTAATAGCTATTAAAAACAAAACACACGACTTCGAGGACGTTCAGTGGGCAATGGATGGAAGTAGAAAGCTATGGCATTCGGTGTTTCATGATGACGATTATCACCAAACATCTAATCTACTTGATCATAGCAGACCTGCTGCAACTCGAGTTGTAGAAACACTTCGCACTTTGAGGTTACAATCGCAGCGTTCATCGTAATTTCAGCCATTTATTCACGGGTTTGAGGTCAAGTCAGTTAACTGACTTGAGGGTGGCCCGTTTTACCAGGCGCTCCATTACCTTGCAAGGGATGCTGCTGAGGCTGATCGGCCGATACTTGGCAGGGGAGTGAAGATCACCTGTCTTAAATATAGGTGTGATAATGGCCTTTTTCCAGGCCTTCGAAAGAGGGCTGGTCCGGAGTGTCTGTTTAAAGAAACTATTCTGGGGCATTGCCAAACCAAGGGCCGCTTCTTTGTGGATCCGGGGATAGATTCCGTTCGGTTCATTGCACTATAATGGTTGATCTTAAGCAAGGTATCTCGAACGTCAAGCACAGAAAATTCAACTGGTAAGAGTGGACATTAGAAATTTCTCCCCGGGGGAATCGGATGCCACCTTGCCGGAACCACATCGTAGACAGCTGAATATTATTCTCTGAAAATCCCAGCAACAGTTTGAGAGTTGGAGGAGGTTTCCTCATCGAGAAGCCGCAGAGAATGTGCTGAAGGCTCAGTTTTACTCTGTCGACGCATGAACTTGAAGAGAAAATGTTTACTCTTCCGGGCTGCCAGCAGGATTCTTCACTGTGTCTGTTGGGTATGTTGACGGGTTTTCCGCCTGCATCTGTTTCGTACAGAGCAAAAGGCTTTTAGATCCTTCAGTCTGCCCGTCAGTTTCTGCTTAGAGAATAAACCGGAACGTAACTCGAGAAGACGAAGTATGTTCCACAGAGGCGGTGAGTGAGATGAGGACTTCCACAGTTTGCGAGGAACAAGTGCCTCATCAGCTTCGTGGATGGCAATTTTAAAAGAAAAATAGTTTGTGTTCACTGAATTGGACACAAGTGTGTGTGTTTGAGAATGTTATCGATGCGCAAAAGTCAACCTCCTGGAGATTTCTGAATGTAGCCTTTGTTATGGCCTTTTGGAACCAGTAACAGGTGGAATCGAAAGCAAGCAATATGTGATTACTGTATCCCAGCGATTGGATGATGACCACTCTATCTATCAGATGAGGCTCATTTGTAATAACTTGACGAAGCAACGAGGGTGTCTGTCCTGGACGGTACCGTGTAGGTTGCTTTACATGTTGTGTCCAGGCTTTTTTATGAAACAACAAAAATCCGAGGTGAGAGTCCTCAGCGGAGGCAGCTACATAACTGAGTTTGGGTGCATTGAAGTCACGCAAAATGAGAAGATGGGAGACACGCTGTGTAGACTGGAGATGGTCTAGGGCGGCAAGAATGGCCTCGTCGTCCGATGCGCTGCACGACGGCGATCGGTAAATAACACTGACAAGGTGGGTGTCACGACTACGAAGATGAAGTTTAAACCACAGTCTGTCACAATACTCTGGGGAGGTAAATTCCCCTAGGACAGTTTGTACTGGCTGATTCTGGCTTAGAAAAAACAGCAAAGCCTCCCATGCGTTCACTGGAGGATTCTGTTCAGTACAGTGAGTATGCAGGAACATGCAGTTTGATATCACTGATATCAGCCGAAAGCCAGGCTTCTGCTAATTCAAGAATATAAAGATAAGTGTCACGGATCAATTGTCTCATTTCTAGTTGTTTGTTTAAAAAGCACATGAAGGCTACTTACTCATTTGGCTGGGTGCAGAAGAAGACAAAAGAGCTCGAGGGAGATCCTGGAAAAGCATTTCTTATAGCGAGGGAGAGTGTGTAGACGGTTTCAGAGTTTCTTCAGCCATTTCGGAGAGTTGCGGCCGTTTCATCACCACCTGAGCATATGTGAGCGTTCCTGTGGAACGTTTCGTCCGTTTCTGTTGGCCCAAGACCAAAGCTTGTGGGCCGCCTTTAATTTTCGAAGTACTGGAGGGTGGCTTGCAGTTTTACACCCCTTAAACTTTGGGTGGGGTTCTAGGTTAGAAAAGAACATGGAAAGAAATGGACGTGATCCGGCAGAAGGAAATGCGGCTGTAGTGAACCAGGTATGAGACTTTCTGGAAGCTGGAGATAACCAAAGCAGACTCATTGTGTTACAAAACTTAGGAGTAAAGTAATTTTTGGCAGAATGTTTTGGAGGTGTGATAATTGAGGGTTTAGAGCAAGACTGGTGGTCTGAGGCCTCTTTAGAAACTAACAGTTCAGACCCGTGCAGCTCCAAAGATGATTGACCATCCAAGGGAATGGGGGCAGCCGCCTCTGGTGTTGGTGTGGGCATATGGGTTGACTCAGTCGGAAGCGTTGGTCCCCTCATAAGAATGGCAATAAGGACCTTAACGTTCGCTTGAAGTTTCGGGTCGGCCTTAATGCATGACCATGTTCTGTCAAGCTGGGAACATTTCTGCCGATCCTACTATGAGCGATCCAGTGAGACTCTTTTGGGTTAGCATAAATTTTATTTAACTGAACTGTCTTGTCCAATACTTCCCCTGTAGTACGTTTCGCGGGTGACACCAAAAGAAGTAAGAGTAATATCTTGGGAGCTTTAGAACGAAGTCTGCTGACAGAAACTGAGCTCGAACACTAATGTGAGTTGAATTACCTCACTTTCCACAGGTACAGGAGTGAAGTATCGGCAGTATGTTCATATGCTTGTTCGGTACACCTTGCCGTTTAAGCGACTGTTAATATGTTAAAATGTCCAAAGAAAGGAACGCACATGCATAACATATAAGAAAAAGAAACATTGGCTCGCATCAAGGACGTGTTTTACTCGGATCTGACCACTCTCCTTCCGTCGACAAATAGTTCTGATAAAGTTCTGGCCGGAGATAGGAATGCTCAGGTCGGCCGCATTTGTGTGACTGAATTTCATCTAGGTAGCAAGTTCGAGATAGTGTCACATCGGTCAGATAGTGGCGGGTGATTGTTGCAGCTGTGCGCCGAGCATAAACTATCTTTAGCCAGAACTAGTTTTAGGCATCGTGCACGTCAATGCTATACTTGGTGCCCACCTTCTCCGAATCAGACCTGGTCTCAGAAAGGCCAAATAGCTGTTAGTTATGAGCGGTGGGGTGCCATTCAAGACTGTCGTTCTTATTCGAGTACATACTGGGATTCAGGTCATGCGTTTGTACGCTGTCGTTTTGTTCTTACTTTTGCCGGGCAACGACTCCACCGACAGCAACCACTAGCTGCTGAGAAACTGGTTATACC
>LUCH01002904.1:17750-60156 GCA_013368495.1 Paragonimus heterotremus
CGTAGCTGTTTTTGATAATTATGTCCCCTACCCTCTCCCTATTATTTTTTTCTCTCTTCCTACAAAGGGTTTCTTTTTTTCCTCCGTGGTTGTGTGGCGGTTAATCATCAGTGTGAGCCACTGGTGTATTACTGTTTATGATGATGATTATGGATTGGTAACGGGGTAGGGAGCAGGAACTTTTTACAGTTCCACATCTTGATAGGTAGAATCTCAAGTTCCGCAGCCTTGGAGTGGAAATCAAACGAACGTTGTAGTATCCAAATTAAGGAAATGAAATTTAATCGAGTTAAGCCGTGAAAACGGATTCTGGGTAAGTAGAAACAACACAGTCACGGGGAGCATTCCAGGCCTTTACAACAAGCAGTGGGAGAAAGCCATCCGTATTTAACTGAGTATATACAGCAGATCTGCAAGTTTGATAGGTATGGCCATCAGTTTAAAAGTAATCCTTTAGTTTGTTGTCACTTTTCATGTGACATCCGGAGTGTTGCGAATAGGCATGAATTTACACTTGCCAACACTGAAGTCAACCTTGTTCACTTTGAGACCGACTGTGTAGAAGATGAAGATAATTACCATCACTTACAATACACAAAATTCCGACGCCATCAGTAAACGATGTTACCGAAGAGGTAACCATGAGAGAATGATCATCAAAAATAACCGAAATAGAAACGGGCCAAGAAATGAGCCTTGAGGTGTCCAGATGAAGCAAGTGGGGAACGCGCCGTTTACGAACACCCGATACAAGGATCGACAAAGTGTAACTTTAGTAAATGAAGGAAGTTAAATTTTACTCTAAAGGGAGAGCGCTCGCCTAATAGAATAGGATAATCTGCATAGTGAAATGGTTGACCAAATTCAAAGTATTCGGCATCATAATCGTTGCTTCGAACAAACCCTACAGTCCACTGACAAGTGGCTATCAGTAATTTTATGTCACACGAAGTCCATTGGAAAAGCTATGCTGTAAACTGCAGAAGTTTCGATAGACCAAGTATCTACGAAGCAAATCATACATAAGCTTTTCCGAAGTTTTCTGGCTGCTCGGTAGAAAATATAAATGACTGGGCTTACCGCGCTTTAAAGCAAGTGGGTTACTTGTCAGTTTCCAGCTGCCGGTTGCTGTTCTCTGGATAACAAATTGCGTAGCCAGTAAGCTAATTTGATCAGCGAGCTTTCTCTGCCGCTTTACACAAGGTGTTACGAGATGAGCTGTTGAGAATAGGACAACAGTCCTTGGGATACTCGTGACTGGCTAACACCAACTTGTTGATGCTGCCGATTCTAACTTAAGACAAATGTGAGAAACCGAAGAAGACTACGAACCAATTCCGTTGTAAAATCCTTCGACAACATTAGAAGCCTCCATTTTGGCGCTATTAAGAGTTGATAAGCCTGAGGATAGGTGTGCCCTGACCTTCGCATTGTGAGTTGACGACAGGGTCGAGAAAATGCTGCTTAAATTGGCAACAGAGCATTTAGGCATTGTTGCTAGTTAAGAGAGACCACTTGACTTAGCAAAGCCTACCGATTTCTAACGGCAGTTTATAGATTCTGGCCATCGCCAAATCCATCTCACCAGTAGTACGACTATATATGTCGCTTACTTTGAATGAGCTTGAGAGAGCGACAGTGTAGTTAACTTGAAGGCTCACTCCATCTGATAGCTTTCAGTGGTGTATATCCATCAACGGCTGCTAAGGAGCGGTGGTTAGTTTCTCACATTGATGTCCAATAGCATGAAGGGATGACTGAAAATCTTCGAAGACTGCATCGAAAAGTAGCTGCGTAGTTTCATCACATCAACGGTGTGAAAGGTTTTGCGATCGCAAGCCTCTGAACAGAAAAGAATCGTTTTGCAGATGAATTCAAGTAGGGCGACTGCATGGTAACTTGAACTAAGCGGTGCGTATAGTTCTAGTTATCAACCGGCAAATTCATGTTTGTGAATAAGCAGTCCAGCTGCGACATTTTATATTCTGATGGAAGACCTAAAGCACTTAAGATAAGAACGACGACTGTGAAGTAGCTGCATGTGATTCAAGAAAATTGGCTGCAAAACGACGGTAAGGAAAGACTCATAGACACAGTAAATAGGGTTGACCAATTAGACTGTAATAATAGTATAATTGCCAGAAATGCTAGTTTGGGGTTGTGCGATTTGTTTTCCCCCTAGTCTCTGTGCGTTATTCTAACCGTGTAGACTTATTTCTATATTAAGATGACCATCAGTTTTATCATTTTGATCCATCACCTATCATTATTTTTACTTAACGCTGTTTTCTTTAGCCTGTCTTACACTGGATTATTCCTCTTAAGCGATGTGTGCTAGCTGCTCGATCTACCGACCATAAGTCTCGGAAAATGCTAGTTTGGTTTTCGATCGTTGATTAGAACTATACAGACAAACAGAAAGAAAGAAACTCTGTGCTGTATGGGAGTTAAACGTGAGAATGTGTTCGAATGTAAAGTTTCTAGAAAAGGTTTAAACCATTGCCGGGAGAGTGCCATTTGTGAAGTAAGCTGAAACTATTCAAGAACTTTTGCTAGTGAGATTGTTGGAACCAGTCCAACAGAATAATACCCAGCCTGTACTCACTGTCGAAAACCAATCGATAATGAAAAACAAGAACCCAGCGCGTTGACCCTCGTGTATTAGTATCGACCCTGGAAAATAGAGTGTACAAAGAAATCATGTCAAGCTAGCCAGGCATGGAGCGAGTTGTGATTTTAGCCCCGACACGGATATTGCAGAAGGGATAACTTGGCTAAAACAGAAGTAGATGAAAAACCAAAATAATCAAAAGTGCACAAGTGAATGCGACTATCAAAAATATTAATTATTGCTGTCGCTACAAAGTGCACAACAAATGATAGTGTTGTTATTCCTGATTTAAGACCGCAAATGGATTGTAGCTGAACCGGGAATCAGGCACATATTGCTTTTTGGGATAAAACGCACACATAAATATGTATATTAGTATGCCAATAATAATATACCTTGGGGCTACGGCTGCATAGTTCACCCAATGGCACTTTGAAATAGATATATGTGTGTGGATAAAAATACATGTATATATATACTGATATATATGGACATATAGGAACACACATGGATATATATATATATATATGGCGAACATTGAATCTTCGAAAAGCTGCGGTGACGCTTCATAAGACGCCTTCCGAATACTAAATGCTGGACCACAAAAATAGGCTTAAAGTCCTGATCTATTTTCACTAGAATGCAGAGGGACAACCCTAGTAAAACGTGTAAGACTCTCAAACAGTTATGCTTCTCAGGCAGACACTTGTTCACTGTTAACGGAAAGACTGCGCTCCATGGGCACAATGTTAATATTAAAAAGCATAGTCCCTGTAATAACATTACAACCAGTTTGTCCAATACAGTGTTTGGAAGACACTGCCTTTAAAAATATATGAGGGCACCAAGCTTGAAGAACTCAAACATGACCTTGATGACCGTTGGTACCCAGATGTTTCTTGAAGGAATCAGCTCGACAGTGTGAAGTGATAGGTCATTTTACTTATCAGCGCGTGCGAAGTTCCGTTTCAAGGCTGGGACATTCCCACAACTACCTTCCTCATTATAGGCAATCCACTTGAGATTGTAAACACCCTCACATGCTTGGGTAGCACTATATGGTCAGCCTGTAATACTGTTTCTGAGATGTAGACGAAGATAACAAGAGCACGAATTGTCTTTGGTAACTTGCGTCATCTTTGGTGCCAAAAAGACGCCCGGTTGTTGCTGAAAGGAACAGTACATAATGCTGCCATGTTGAACATTTAACTATACGGAGGATAATTTGATAGGAAAATTAAAACCACTCCTAAGCAGATGGAACTCGAAAGAATACAGGTTTCAAAAGCTGATGGTCTACACTCTTAAGCCTCCACTTGGAGGCTACGAACGGTAGCTTTGTCATGCCTTTGCATTATTTTGGGAAGAATTTAATCTTTCTGAAGAAGGTAGCAAGATGACAGTTTCTATCCCAAGATATGGATGGGAGAAATCGTTATGCAGTAGTTCTGAGCATAGAGGGTCGAACTGAAAAAAGCCTCTTCAGCAACAATAACGCATTGCAGACCTTTTCTATATGCACCGCAATGTTGGGTGAGCCCGACAGAGAACAAAATTCTAGAGTGCCGAGATCCTTCCCACTCACGATTGTACAGAGATGTACACAATCAAGATGATGTACTCTCCTGGAGTTCATATTGTTAAATGACTGAATCAACGAAATTGCCCCTAGTATGCCAGCTTTTGACATCATTTGCAAAGAGTAGCATAGAAAGAGAATGTTGAAATAAGATGATCAATTACGAGAATCAGGAATAAGAGCAGGCCATGAATGAAACCCTGAAAAACACCAGTGTAACTTGCTTACTAACTAAAAAATGCAGAGTTTACAAGCAAACAGTATTGCCAATTAGTGGCGTAAGACCCTAGTCGTCAAAAGGGATTAATTTTGTCAAACCGAACAACGCGCTTCAAATGGTCAAAATCTCTGACAAAACCTATATATAAAACATTCATCCCGATAACCTTGTCAAGTGATTTTACCAACTTGCTAGTGGCCGGCAAAAGATTCACAGTATACAATAGTCCCTCGCGAAAACTCTGCTGCGCTCTGCTGAACAGCTTAAGAGAAGAACGACAGTTAGGAGGTAAATTATACACACTTTCCACCTGTAATTTAGATTTATTCGAAAGGAAAGCTAATAAATGATAGTCAGTGGAAAGAATTTGTCCACTCCTCCTGAAGACGGACGTGTTGCTCACTGGTTCCAAAATACTGGTCACCGTTACTGCAAGAGTAAGTTAGGTCAAAAATTAGCTAGTGGGCTCGACTTTGTGTTCAGCTGCCTTGCAAAGAGCTCCTGGAAGGACGTCATTTTGACGAGGAAATCAGCCTTGAGGACGCTGGAACTAACAGAAGGGCCGGAATAATGAGGGTACATAGTGTTTCTGCCTTTGAATCCGATGAATAAATGAACATGAGAAGATAATAAGGTATGAGTAAAGGTGTTACTGTAAAATTCCATGGAAACTTATTCGGACTCAATGTCAAGGTTTGCGGCTCATGTTGCACTGAGGAACTGAGGACTTATGGGCTGTCGGTACTGATAAAAACAGGTTTTTTGGATTGGCGAAGAAGCAGTTAGTGACCTGCTGTTGACAAGAGACCCAGCTTTTGCGGACAAACGTGGAAAGTCGGCTAAAAATGAGCATACTAACTTCTGTTATTCCCCTAACACAGATAACCGATAGCTGGTCCATGAACGTTTTTTAAGCAGTAGCCTACAGTTACGACAACCTAGTTGACAGGGCGGTTTTTCGTGTTTCAGGGCTGCCAGTGATGTAGACTCATTAACGGTTGTTTCAAGGATGGCAGTGGTTTTTTTTACACAATTCACCAACGGAGTGAATAGGAGTGTCACCTTCTCAGGTTGGTGAGGCATTTAAATTGCATAAGTTTCAGCGGTTCTCGGTAACTCCGTTGACAAAATTAATGGTACAGAAGAAATCAAACGGAACAACTGCACGATAGCTTACGTCTTGAGGTGCAAACAGTTGGAAACTATCAACCAGTGGGCCCTTGTCTGCAAGAGTTTGGTCCAAACGCAAATTT
Source organism: Paragonimus heterotremus (assembly GCA_013368495.1). Lineage (NCBI taxonomy): Eukaryota > Metazoa > Platyhelminthes > Trematoda > Plagiorchiida > Troglotrematidae > Paragonimus > Paragonimus heterotremus. Next base: position 23,414 of record LUCH01002904.1, read on the forward strand.
TCCTGGCGGTCCTACCAGCGCGCGGAACCTGATACAGGTGTGATAGTGCCCGATGTTTCTATAGCACTGAGGAATCACAATGCCACTGGGTAAACAGGCCTGGTTACGGGGAAAGCTAGAAACTTTACTTTCGGTAAGTTGAAGTCACCAGTTGAGAAGACATGTGAAAAACCCGGAGATCAAAATCCCAATTATATCCGAAACTAAAACTCTGGTCACGCTTTCATGGGGCAACCTTGTTGACTACTAAGTCAATGACTTCAAATTAGCCAAAGTAAAATTACCATGTGCAGAAGATCAGCCACATTCGCCTGCGAGTAATGCTAAGATACAATGATCGATATGAATTGCCATAACGCTCACGTTCTGGCGTGACTTACACTACAGATAATGAAGTAGTAACAGGTCTGCCAATGCGTTAGCGATAATAATAGTAATAACAATAATAATGATATACACAACGCAACTTCAAGCAAATTTGTCCGATTGCTGTTGTCACTTTACCAGAACAAGTATATGGTGGCGGGCTTCGTCTTAGATGGTTTTATATCAGGATGCACAAAACAGAATAGCCTGCTTTTATCAACCTGTTCGGTGTTTGTTAGTCATCCTTAGAAGGCAGAAGATGGAGGCTGGCATCCACAATCGTGGTCGTGATTTTTTGTGATTCACCTGTCATATCGAACTTGAGAGGGTTCCAAACCGGTGTTGCAACAAAATATGAGTTGCCATTAGCACTGCATCAAACACCAGTCTTGGTCCACTGGGGATCCTTCTATTTCGGAAAAGATTACAGATAGCGGTTCGTTCTCGGAAAAGGACACGATAACGTTCGTTACTACACCGAAATGATAGGCTCGATTGAATTTGCACTTGAACTGTTACTGGGATGGCGAATCAACCTGGCAAGTACAGGCCTGATGTTTCTCTTCTGATACAACGACGTAGCTGTTTGTGAGGGATTGCATTGAGGACCCTAAAAAATGTGGGGTACCAAGTTGATTGCAATGATCTATTGATATCTGTCTCCTCAATCCTTTGATAATTGTTGCCCTGTACTCGGTCATGCCAACGAAGAGGAGATGATTGAATAATGCGTTTTTTTCAAGAGTGTCTTGATCTCTAATGAATTACATATTTCGTCAACTGTAGAGTGAATTGGTGATTTTTGCTGCTATCAACTTGGAGATTGATTCTTGGTTTTCGTGGAGAGTGAAAGAAATTATTTGTGGTACAAACCAACTGAATGAGAAGACAATGCTTTACAACTAAAGGGGAGTTCCACTTTCTTCTGAAGTTTGAAAAAACAGTGGCCAACGAAGGGAAGAATGTTAAAGTTAGGCAGCACAAGGTTTAACTTGATCACAGCGACAGAGTGGAATAATAAGACATTGAGACTGTGAACGGCTGAACAACCGAGTGAAAATTGTGGCGATGTCACAATATGACTTTTCAGCGATTCTCTGGTATGTTCAGAAGACAAAGGTGAAAATGGAGCAGTCAAAACTCCTCCCAACTGTCAGAGTTCTTGGGAACATGGAATGTTCCCATGTTTTGTTAACTACGTTTGACAAGTATGATGAACCCGCTACGATAGTCATGAGGAAAACGGAAGGATCTGACTGTCGACTTAACACTTTTTGAAACTGATTATGAGTGGTACTGACTGTTATCAGCGCACCTCCTGTCTTCTACAGGCAATCTGAATACCGGACGATGATCAGGAACAGAAAGGTCATATTTAATAATGGAATATGATAACGCGTTTTCCCCAGCAGCGTTTGAAAGACCTGGGTTGAGAGTGTGATCATTAACTAGGAGGACCGACAGGTTGAGGGAGCATTTGCGTTCATCAGAGGTTTTCTGATGGATAGATACCATGTTTGTGCTGCATATACCTAGAGCATAACGAGCCAAGATTGCAACCCGCGTACTCCTCTCGTCTATTGCATGCCGATTGTACATTCTTAATACCCTTGTTCATCATTTGATCAGCAGTGCATTATGAAACGCTGTAACGTTTGTTCCAGAGCTTACGAGAAATGCCGTTGCAGCGCCGAAGCTTATTACTTAATTGCTCAGTCAGCGAAAAAGAAATTCAGCAATCACCATAATTTATAATGGAAGGAAACAGATAACTGCGTACATTCAAATATTCCCTTGCTGAGAGCATATTAATATGCCTTATGGATGGTCTTAGGAGGAATGAAACGAACGTTTCTCAATAGCTGCTTTGGAATGTAACCTTTTTAGGTGGACTGTAGCCCCATTACGAGTGTATTTTAGGAATGAAATGACCCCAAGTCTGTAAGCACTCCGTTTAATTTGCGGTGTGTATTAAGTATAACTATTCTGGACCCTAAAATGATTGTTCTGGGTTCAAGAGGAACACCTTGATTCGCATAAAACTTGCTAGTGTCGTAAGCTGGTAGCAGGGTATGCATTTATCTCTCATCTTACGCACGCTAAGAGTAAAAGTAAAGGATGACAGGCTTTGGGAATAAGTGACAAAAGCACTTCATGTTCATTGCACGGACACAGTAAACAAGCGTACTCCTTTACTATCCCTGTTATTCTCTTCAGGAACGTTCAGCAAAACACGTGAGTGTGAATGAGTCTATTTCCCGTGAGTTGTCTCGGGTAAAAAATGAGGAATTATGCGAGGAAAAACTACGGGAACAAGTTAGGAGAGAAAGGTAAATCAACTTATGTTTATGTTTTATCATATACTCTCTTCTTAAATAACGTTGTCCATTGTACGAAAGATTTTTACTTGTTATAGCTACCAAGAACAGGTCGTGTTCCATCCTATTATAATACTCCACATTGTTTGTATGCTAACATGGATACTCAGGATATACCAGTGTTGCACATTTTATAGTGTGCAACTAACACAATCAGACGGAAATAATGTAAAGGTTACCAAACCCTAGTCAAAACATTACGCTTTAGGTGGTCGTCTTGTCGTTTTACCAAACAATAATCTCCAGCTTCGACACTAAAAGTTCTGCTATTGCATACCAGAGAGCTTGTGATTTAGAATGAAACCAACATACTGAATGTTAATAAGTATAGCGCTGAACACATTTAAGAGAGCAGGAACCAATAAAATTGGTGTTATTATATTTCACTCAAGAACTACACTTCATTGATAGTAAAGAAGTAAGTTGTAATCAAGATCAGCTTTCTGAACGTAATATCTCAGTCGTGAACGTCGTTTTCTAAAATGATTTAGGCTGATATGTATCTGTCATGAAATCATGGAAAGTCCCTAGGTGGAGAACAGAAAAGTAGAGGAAAACGGAACCTAACTCTTAAGGCTCTTATATGTTTAATGTTAAGTAAACACCACTAGAACATCCACGCCTTGCGCACAAATAACCGAGGAGTGGAGGGAAATAGAGTGGTGCGTGTTTCACCGTCAACTTTTTGTGTCACCTCATCAGACATCTTCATTTCAAAGACAGCGCTGTCAGGAAACGAAGATTCCACTAAAATCATTGAAGTTTCAAATTGAACGTCACTCACAATTGATCGCAGCTGTCGCATTCCCATAGACTCTCCAGTCGGCCCCTTTCGAAAAGAAGCACTAGACTCGAATTTTGCTCTCATTAGAGCTCGTCAGTAGTGCATATCATCGTCACTGCCGGGACTTGAACCACGGACATGCTGTTCATGAGGCAACCGTGTTTACCACTGCGCCATTGACCTCACGTTAGGCACGACCGAATTATCATATGTGAACGCTCAACCACTTTCGCTTGTGAGTAATGATCAGGTTGCCTGACCGCCTCGAGAGGAGACACAGTTACTGTCCATGGTTCAAGTCCCGGCAGTGGCGATGATATGCACTACGGACGAGCTCTAATGAGAGCGAAACTCGAGTCTAGTGCTTCTTTTCGAAAGGGGCCGACTGGAGAGTCTATGGGAATGCGACAGCTGCGATCAATTGTGAGTGACGTTCAATTTGAAATTAACCAAATCCCCGACTACTCATCAGTAATCTAAAATATCGCCTAGCGGGTTTAATGAGATCGGAGATTTCGACCTGTCTAGAAAGTCCTAATCGCGGGGTTATCGATTGGAGTTACCAGACGGTAACTGTGTCCCCATTTCGAGTCGACCGGGCAACCTGATCATTACTCACAAGCGAAAGTGGTTGAGCGTTCACATATGATAATTCGGTCGTGCCTAACGTGAGGTCAATGGCGCAGTGGTAAACACGGTTGCCTCATGAACAGCATGTCCGTGGTTCAAGTCCCGGCAGTGACGATGATATGCACTACTGACGAGCTCTAATGAGAGCAAAATTCGAGTCTAGTGCTTCTTTTCGAAAGGGGCCGACTGGAGAGTCTATGGGAATGCGACAGCTGCGATCAATTGTGAGTGACGTTCAATTTGAAATTAACCAAATCCCCGACTACTCATCAGTAACCATTGAAGTTGTTTATCAACCAGCTGTGCTAATTTCTTCGGCCGGATTCCCCATGGATCATGAGATTAAGGTTGGTAGATGAATCAGAGGAATACTTCTTCACTTACTATTGGATACTTTCCATTGTCTTAACAGAACCGTCGGTTCAATCCTGTAGCCTGACGGTAGAACAACCGGAAATATTTACACCAGACCACGAGTTGGCAGTGATTGAGTTTTTGGCTTGATTAATTGGTAACAGAATAATCACAGGCGAATAATTCAGTACTAGTGGAAGTTAGTAAAATTAGTTAACGGTACACTGCGCAAAGCGACCATTTGAAGCAACCGTGGAACCATAGTAGAGCACTGTGTTACACAATATTAACTAGTGATAATGTAATAAGTCGATTCTGATTCCTATACAGTTGTTTCAAAAAAAAATAGATAGCACAAGTCAAGGCGGAATAACCACAGGATATAAGAACGTTTTTAAAATGCACCTTCCAATAATTTTTGTGCGCTGAATTCGAGTAAATTGCGGAAAAGCTAACGCTCATTATACTCATTCACCTTGTAAAACAGATGCTCGAAAATCCAACAAACAAGTTACTGTAAAGTAATTTTATAGATAGGATAGCAACTTATGACCCTGAAGCAACGTTCAACTGATTCTGAAGTTCAGAATTGCAGTTTTAAATATATTATTCCGACTTGATATTGTCTAAAGTTGTGGCGTACGGCATCAGCTATTGAAAGTTCAGCATAACGCTATGTTTTCGTCATACCGTTGCTTCCTCTAGATGCAGACAATCATTCGTTTATTCTTAATAATATTTTCTTGAATTCCAGCGGTAACGCTACCCTGAACTTTATTTACGATCAGTACTTCATCAAGGCTTGATTGTCAGCCTCGTTCCAAAAACTAGGCTTCAATGCAGATCAAGAGACATCCGCTTGAGTTTATTTGTACTCTCGTCCTGGATTAAGTACCAAATACCCTCAACAGATGTACTACGCTGAATTCGATACGGTGCCGGCAACTGACTATCGATAACTGTCCGCCGTGAATTTATACATATGAGTGGTCAAATCGCTGTTGTCTGAATGAAAGCCTTGTAATCGTGATTTCCGCTCCACTGAGGAAAGATATGACTGCATAACACATATTTTGAATCGTTACAGATGTGCTACCGAAATGGCACGCCATATCTGTGAGGTCTTTTGGACATGATGGTAACTAATCGGTGTCTACTTGTGAGTGGAATCAACTCTTCGCCTACAGTAAGACAGAACTGGTATTCGGGGTTATCTGTATGTTTAGATATAGGAAAGTTAAAATCTTTGCTCTTGTGTGTTCATTCAATCACCCAGTAGTCTAAGTTGGATAGCCCCACTGATTGACAAAGGGGGTCAAAAGCTGTCAATTGATAGACGAGTGGCCACCTCTTCAAATACGTTCTTGGAAAAAATTGGACAAGGTTAGTTGGAATTGATTGACCGGCTTGGACATGAAATATAAGAGCACGTCTCTCACTGTCGGATGATTGCGCCTTTGCGTGCGCCGAAGCTGAAGTGTCTTTTTCTGTGTCATCGAATGTCCTATGGCAGTTATTTTGCGGCAGGACATTCAGGGTAGTCGGTGTAGCGGGTACCAAAACAGGATCTTGACTGTTCTGGGTGAAACTGAGTGAGTACCATTTGCCTGATTTCGGTAAACTTTGAAAGGAATAGACTGAACAACGAATCAAAAGAAAACAGACAAAAACTTATTAAGATCAACCAAAAAACCCCTGAGTTTCTTAAACAAAAGCGCCGTCGAAAGGTTGGCTCGGTTTTTCTAATATCAAGTGGGTAAACTGTGGGTTGGTGGACTTCGAACGTGATCTAACAATCTAAATACAACAATCGTCCTTTAAGAACAATCCTTAAGGAAATTAGAAGCAGTCTTCTTACGATATTGGTGACTGCCAGGAAAAACTGAGTATTAGGCTACAAGACAAACCATTCAGGGGTGTTTGTTGTCATCATTACTCATTTAGCTTCAAAATTCGGAAAAGCCTCACTTGTATAGAACGTATGAATTGCTGCGCTAAGTGAAAATCTCTGATAGCCTCTGAGTATCGGGTTTACTTCACGCAGCTTGCGTGTTCAACACCGACCTCCGGCCCCGGATTCTTTTTCAATTTACTTTCAACGACAACGGTTTTTTAACCACATGGGGAAGTAACACAGAACGTTTTCTGACCTTTCATAAGTCACCTATCCGGGCGAGTCCGTCATAGATCGGAAAACTATGATTGATATTTTCATCTAAGTTTAAGAACGACTAAAAATCCTTTGCATCCAGTGCAGAACTGTCTGATGCGCCTTGGCCATATTTTGCAAAACATGCAGCTGTGACCGTTCTAGGTATATTCACCTATGAAAGTTTGGTAGCACAGATTACACCCGAACTGTTTATCTAGGAGATCCTACCTGAAAGCAAACGATATTTGCTTTGTTCGTGACTATTTTAGTACTAAGTTCTAATAAGTATCGAAATTATATTTCTCGGAAATTCTCTATGTTTTGCCTTGGATGTTCGTATGGTTCCAACAGCTAGAGATCTGCAACTCGTACAAAGGAGGTAATGACAAGCAAATAAGCTTGAAGACAATATCAAAGTAAAAAGCACATTTGTTCATTAACATTAAAACTGTGCATTGATCCTCTGTCATCATCAGAAATTCAAACGCCTCATTCACAGCTTGCTCCTCCGAATAGTTTTCACTGTACGGTGCACACCCATTAACCTTGAAACCTGGGGCCTGAAGACTTTTCCGACTACCTTAGGCCCTAGTTTGTTCCTTGTAGCACCGTTTCTCAGAAGCACCGTCAGCTTTTTCTGAAAACCATAGTCCATACCTTGTAACCGTTTGTAGTCAAGTTTCTATACACCAGTGTTCAGTAGAGAAACGCGCTTTAATCACAATTGCAACACAATTACAACGTGCTCAACAACTTACTAATAACCTATGCGAAACACCGGCGGGCATATCCGAGATCGAAGTTCTATCGATACCATGTTGTTTTTTGAGACAGGCAACTGCTACTTGCAAGATGCGTCCCATTGGCTGTTCCCTCAGTGACTTCAGGTGAATTAAATTTGTGCGGGTTTCCTCTCACTGGTGTGTACATCGAACTGGTTCTTAGGAACCAGCTAAGCACGTCTTTACTTATTGCATTGTGTTGACGTAGGCATTTACACAATATTTTATCCCTGTCATTGCCATCATCATTCCGTTGAAGTTAAAACTTCATTTTGATGACGCTTAATACCTGTGTCTTGATAACGTTTAATCGACTTGATATAAACCTAGCTGATGCATCTTATTTACTGGCCGCAACTATCTTTATCTTTTCCCCAACTGAAGCAAGAACACCCTTCTCCGTTGTTTGAGGTGTTCAATGACAAGAAGCCGGAAGTAGATTGAACCGTGGCCCATACGGGTCGATTCGTCTTGTCTATAGGCTTCGTGTTTCCGAAAGCTGTCGACGGTAGATAGATAATCATCAGACTAACAATTGGAGCTATCTACATCCCACGTACCCTGTCTGGTTGGAAGTAAATAGACTATATTTTGGTCGTTCAGGACGAGTCTTTTTATGCAGTGTTGCTTTGGTGCAACATGCAAGGAAGGCTTGCTCCAGCAAAATTACGGATGTGAACTTTGACGATGGCGATATCTATTTCAAATATGCACATTCATGTAGTAGACTTCATCGATGAACGTAATGTTAGATGGATAAAAAATCTGAGTATCAGCTGAGTTAATAAAGCTTTCGCAAAACAGTCTACTTTTCGTTCAACAGTGACCACAAATAGGTCACTCTGTTTTACACTTTCATTAATACTGAAAGCCTGATCGGTGAGATGGTGGCTGACATAACCAATACTCACCTTTGTCTATTGGTGCAACTTTCGTATATTTGCCAAATGTGTGAAGTCGTGTGTGGATCAGCTAGGCTGTGTTTTGTCAACACGCTCCAACCTCTCGATGTTGTATGGCGTTTTGTCTATCTTGTTGATGGTGTTCATTTGGTAGCTGCGTTACGGCCACGTGGAGTATGAGTAAGCTTGAGTGGTGTACTTTGAGAAACCCGCCAACAAGGCGAACAGCGAGTACCGTTTTCCATTTTGATATATCGGGCTGTCTAGTCAAATAGGTGGCCTTTAAAGAGAACAGCTCTACGTACTCTAATGTCAAACATTTTTGTTGACGAACATGGTCCTTTCAAGAAGGTAGTCTGTATTCAAAAGGCTTTAAAGGGGATGCTACTGTAAAAACAGTTCTGTAGTTTTAGTTATCCATGACTGTAAAAACTCCATAATTTTGATGGAATTGCATACGAACCAATTTTGCAAGTATAACACAAGATATATCGATGAAAATGAGTTTGTATGTCGGTAATTAGCCAAATCAAAAACATCCCGAACAAATAGAAGTGTCATTACAGAAGTACATCAAAATCATGAGATAGAATTTGATTGTATGGTGAGCGGATTTTACTCCGATACGTAGCTGGAATATGATGACATTCTTTCTTGCGAAATATTTACACAAAATGGACCAGTGCACAGTTGTATGCCTAATTTTTCGACAAAAGATTTCATCTAACTTTTAATTATCCTGGGTATTAATGTTTGTTGGGTATGTGTGACATTAGCCTATCGATTCTTTTACTGAAATATGCTGACAAATACTAGTGAACGAATGCTACGAAATAAACTGCGAACTACCCCACCGGCTTGGATGGACACGGTCACCCTTAGGTAAACAACTAGCACTATGTCACCAGCAGTCCGGAAACGGGACGACGTACTTAGTTACCAGCAATCAATTTCAAATCCGTCTTCCATGACTAATTTTAGCTCTATTTAGACTCAGCAGGAATAAATAGAAGATCAGAGAATTTAACCAGCAAACTTCAGGATTTACTTTTCGACTTCTTCCCACCCTCTTACCACTTCTATTGAGGAAAGTTACCGCCTGGAAATCTGAGTTGCATTCTTTGGGTTTTGTCTTCTTTAGTGAATTTCTACAGCAAATGCACGGAGCACAGCGATCGAAAAAGTCGTTAACTGCATTTAGTAAGGTCATACTAATTAGGGTACAGAGTATGCGCTCATTACAGTAAAGTTGGTCGAAACAAAATGAGTTTGTTGACTATTGATGTCTAACCACAAGCCAATAGATTGTTACATCTTTCACAAAATGAAATTGCGATCCTAATTTGCAACCTCAGTGTATCACTAGGTTCCATTTTTACGGGTGTCGTGCATGAGGTACCTAAGATTAATGCTGAGTAATTGGGAAGTTGGTCTAGTTGAAACAAACACAACTCATAATTGGTCGTCATTTTCAGTCGGTTCTTATCAAAGAAAGCAATATACTGAGGTTCTGCCCTAATTAAAAATACCCACTGATGCTCCAGCAAAAAGTGGGACTCATAGTGAGCCTTTCAGTGTCTGAATGAAGAGTGTGGATAAGAAAAATGCAACCAACTGTCGGCGGTTTTCAGTCTAAACTGTGTGGTGTCTAATTGTCTAATTAGGCAAGATAAACACGGCAAGCTCATTGAGAGTTCATCACATTACCTACCAAATAACCTTAAAATGTAAGTGCTATGGATTATTTACAATAAAGCATCGGGTGAATTTAGGGCGGTGAAAAAAATACCATACACTCACTCTGCGAACTGCCAATCACATCTTTTGCAGAATACAATTCTCCCTCGTGCGTCCAGACACTGTAGAAGTTGATTACTTCGTTTTGCAGCAAAATTGTCAGCCGCGTTAAGGTTACTTGAAGGCTCATCCACATCAACAACATCTTCATAGACAGCGATACATTAGTGAATCTCACTGATACTCAACTGTCACACAACCGTGAGGAAATACGCAAACCCTGTAGAGGAAGAGATAAAACGCGGAAGGGAGGGGGAGGGACCTAACTACTAAAAATAACTACATCTATATGCAAACATTCAAAATCAAGGTATCTACATCCTGTAAACAAACAATCGAGCCGTAAGCGAAAGCTAGGCATCATCAGTAAGACGGCTTATTAACGTTCTTCACCGCCCCGCATCATTAGGTTTAATCAGTTCACAGACAATTAGGCCAAACTTAAACCTTGGCTTGAATTGAAGTGCAGGAGTAAAGTATCGACAATAGGTTCACATACCGATTTGGCACATTCTTGCGTCTAAGCTACTCTAAAAGTGTAGTTGGGTTCATTGAATCGAACGCATCTTTATATTCAAGACAAAAGGCATTTATTAGTCGACAGTTTGTATGATTTTTCGACGAAGAGTAAAGATTCGGTCAATACACCCTTGTCCAGCATTAAGTCATGCCTAGATTTTAGTTATACGCTTTACCGTGGGTTTCCTTCAACGTATTACATAATAAAACTTTTATTGTTGTACCTGCTCTATTAAGTTGAGACCAGGAGACTCATGAATCACAGTCTGTGGCTGGAAAATTCTAGGGGATGGTGGATATTAGTGCTTAATGGCATGAAGATTGTTGTCGTCTGAGTGAAGTATGTGTGAAATAAAGATAAATTATGAGGTAGGCCAGCGCAAGCTTCAATACAGTTGTCATACGGATAAAGCCTTTCCACCTATTGCACTGAAAATGAAATGGGTGTAATTTCTTCTGTTTTATTTCAGAGATTTTAATTCAATAAATTTAGTGGAAATAAAAGACCAATATTTTTCATCAGTATTGTCTCGCCAGAAGAATTGAGTGATGGAGATAATATGCTTGTGGGGCTACTTATTTTATGCAAAACGGTTACAACCAAGACAGTTCAGCTGAATTAGTTATTGATTACAACCTGATTTTATAACTTTCTATATTTCTACTCATATCTAGTCATGAGCTTCGTGCACTGGAGTCTAAACTACGTGAGGCATATACCGCACGAGAACTGCTAGCACAGATGGCTGAGAAAAGAGCTCTTGCTTACGATCAGATGGTGAGTTTGACAAAAGTATTTTTACATGACAAGGGTCAAACTAATAAATTTAGTGCAGAATATTCTATCTACAAGGAGTAGCTCAGCTTAACAGTTGAATTTTGCATAACGAGAATGATTAGCATCAGCCTGCTCCTGTTGCCCAAATTGCAGTTTTTACTCAAGCGGCTTTTTTGTACCCTTTCTGGCGCATGTTATGGAGGTCGGGATGATGCTTGAGACGGCTGTCTACACGGATCTTCTCGTTAAAAGTGATATTTTAATGAGTGCGTTCTACAAGACCAGGAGTATCTCAGTAAAACGCACTTGCACTAACGAATTGCAAAACTGCTTCTAACAAACAAGAAAATTGACTTTTGTGTTCTCTAACATCAGATTTTTGCAGTTGCAGAAACGGTTACATCGCTGTAACAAAAAGAATGCCTAAACAAAACTTTTGAAAGTTTCCAGTATCTTTGTAGAAACAAACACGCCACTGGTAATTGACGCTCGGCGAGAACGATAGTCAGCGTCCAGCATCATCGATCACCGGCCAAATTGGAGTACAGTAGCATACTTTTATGTCCTGAAGAATTGTCGCACATCAGAAATTTTGAATTGCTGTGAAGTCTTAATAATTAATCTTAAAAACCCGACAACATGTGTTCAGAAATAGGTGGCTGTCCTTGCTTGAAGTGGGTTAAACTTTGAGCGTCGTCCGCGATCATCTTTGATTGTGTTCAATTTAAGAACTATTTCTGTAATTTGAACACCAACTGCGTTTACTAGCAGCTTTCACATTCACAGCCCTTTTTGCAAAGAGGCACAATGAGGTTAAGGTCCGTTTTTGCTAGCGCTCATTACTGGTAAATATTCTTGTCACAAGTGAAGTAGGAACTTCGGTTTACCTACTGATACGTCAACGTAGTTGCTCACTATGTCAGTACTCTAAAAGTAAACATGAACGAACTACCATATCGGAGCAAACAGAAATCTCGAAATGGCTTGAAGGTCTGAGGGGGAAGACAGTTACTGATGTCTAATCGTCTTCGTGCTTATTGCTAAGTTAATGTCGCTGAGAGTGTTGAAAACATGGGGTACGGTATGTATTTCACGTTTTCTAGCAATTCTATTCAAACGGCTCAGAAAGATTTCGCGTCCAAAACTACTTTAAGTGTCTACATTCAGTTACATGCAATGGACAACACCAAAAAGTATGTAGCATTACGATGAGAAGTAGGATATTTGCTGAAAGACAATGGCCGAACTTATTTATTCAATCTGTTTGGGTCGTGCATTAAAGATGTCAACTCTTGACAAGTCACGCTAGTGTCACACTCGGCTATCTTACGATGCTAGATGAACAAATAATGACTGGCGTTACTAAATGCAGACGACTATTGACAGGATACCCCATTGTACTTAGTGTCCATTTCACGGGAAAGGAACCCTTGACACACAATTAAGGATTGCGCATACTGGGACAGAATGGCTGGATTAAATGACGTTACTGTTGGGGTATCCTGACTAAGTGTTCAGTTTGGTAATTAAAACTAATGTGGATAAGCTGTAACTGTCAAAAGAAAATCTTGCACGTGCCAGCCTGCTGCCATGTATAACTAAGCTTACGGATTGTAAGTTATTGATCTTGGTTGATTGAGCATAGGCAGAGGGTGTGTTAACTAAGTCTCACATTCAGCTTGTATGATTTAACTGTAGTCGGTTTTTCTGAGGTATGAAAAATATGTACAAATAATCCGTTTATCTCTTTTGGTCATAAAGAAGACAGACCTGATTAGTCTATCATCATCTGTTCGTTTCGACATTGCGTTCTGAGGGTTTGAAATTCGATTTTTGAGGATGGTTATTCATATCCACAAATACCCATAATGTTCACTAGTTTTATATCAAGTCTAGTCTACTTCAGAACAAATCGATTTGACTTTTGTTCAGCCGGCTCTCACATATACCTCACATATAAACACGAAGATCTCTCAAGGTGATTACATGTAAACGGATTTGTATCTCATAAATAGTTTAGTGGTAGAGATGCTGAGAAAACAAAAAAAATCTGGGTTTTTGGTCAACTGATTGACCACAGATGCCAATGGAAGTGTAAACATTGTACAATGACTAGAAACGTTATATTGTACCCCGAAAGGGAGTAATTTATATGTAATTGTTAGTGAGTAGTTGGGGTTTAGTTGCTATAACCTGAACGCTAATCACAGCTGTATCGACTTTCGAAGTTCAGTCATGCAAAAATCCGACCTAGCCCTATCCCCTCTCCCAAGTGTTTATCTCTGTATATTCAACCTCGCCCTGTTTCTGGCCGTTAACTGCACTTTGATCCAGATGTTTTCGTTCTATCACGCCAATTTGACAGGTGTGCTGATAGCCAGTTGCCGCTTATCGTTATTTGCATGAGTGATGCGTGCATCGCCTTTGTGGAGCACGGCTGGTCCTCATTGTTTTTGAACCTGTTGACTGCTCGGAAGAACTATGTTGGGTATGAATGTCATATTATGTGTTTATAGTTCATCTTTAGCCTGCTTAGCACAAAATTATAATTCAGTTCCCGGAACACAATCCGTCGATCGAAACTGTTGAGGTTGTCTAATTAGTAGCATTGAAAATTTGTTCAATAGTACCATAGCATTATGGTCCAATCTTGTTTTCGTTATTTGGGATCGTTGGCTTATCACCACACGTTGCTTTACGGCTTCGTGGATGATCGTGCAACAGTTGCTTGCAGCTTTTGTATTCAGACAAATATTTCGGCGGTACGTTTCAAGATAAAGTACTACAGACTCGAGTTTCCCTCTTCTAAAAGATGTATATGTAATAACTGACGTTTGCGGTAACGGTTAAACCACCAGGGAGCACTTGATTCAGAATTATTGATATAACCGCTGAGTTATCGTCGGACATTGTTATGCAAGCTTACTGTGGCTCTAGGTACCGTTCATCTGAGCATTTGAAGTAATCTTTTCCAAATTATTTAGGTTTATTTAGGCTTTTTGAAATTGGTTTATTTATCTCACCTCCTTCTTGTCACTTCAATAGATTCTTACGTACGTCAGAGTAAGGTTTTACGAACCAAATTGCTTTGCACTGTAGCTGCAGCCGTTTGACTAGTATTCGGTTTCAGTACTCACAAAGACTGAATATGGTATTTACATTTACAGTTTTGCTGTATAGACTGTCTCTGATCAAACTGTATGTAGCACGGTTGATCACATACGCCACTCAAGCTGCTGTGCTTCTAATAAATAATTGCATCTCAACGTGATTAAATTCGAATAAATCATATTACTTCCAATTCAGGAGGTATTTTGATTTTCGGCTAAGTACTGCTAATTTACCTAATGTTGTAATGGCTAATGTTACACGTTTTCTTTAACTAAAGGCAGAGGAGGCGTTGTATGCTCACCACGTCAATCTAGAACAAGGAAATCAGAACTTACAACGTGAACAAGAAGATCAAGTTCGGAAGGCAGCTAAAGAAGAGTTACGAGCTCAGTTAGAACTGCAGCTGAATGAACAAGAGCATGCTAGGCAGATAGCATTTGGGGAATTTCTCAAAGACAAGCAGATGGTCAACGAAGTGGTTCAACGAATTCAGCGGGAAGACGAAATGTAAGTCTTTGTTATGTGACTGTTAATTTTCATCTCGGAACAGTGGCTATTCATTTATTGAGCAAATCATAGCACGGTAGGCTGTTAATAACTGCATGATTTTATTTCAATCTTTCTGTTTTCAAGCTGGCAAACATTATATGTTCCCCCTAGAGTTCGTCTTATTCGTGATTTACAGTGATCAAATATCACCCGACCAATTAGTCAGTCCCACGTGAAGTGAGGAGAAGTCAGTATAATTTCCACTAGTGGTCTCAAGTATTCAGTCTTATTGTTCAGTTACGTAATCCGTTAGAGGCGGGAAAAGGATAATTGCCAAGCAGTCCGGACCTCTGAGAACCCCCGGAACTGTAAGCAGGTGGCGAAGCGAACTGCATCAACCAAGTTAATCTTGTTTATTTCGCTTTTATACGATGATTAAGAAGTTGAAGAAAGAATGAATAGATGACCGTATAATATAACACTGACAAAGTGGATCTTTTTGGTTCGAACCAATTAAAATAATTCAAGTCTGTTCGGCAGACATTCAAACATATGTATACGTTTAGTGATGTATACATTAGTGTGTAACATAACTGCATGTAGATTTTATATATACTGTATATATTATATATATATATATACCTAAACCAAACTGACTTATTTACTTTGACAAAGATGCTGGGCTGCATAAATACTGCAGGGCTTCTTCATAGATGTCTAATACATGTAATGCACTTATGTTGTATTTGCCTCCTAGGATTGTCCAGTAAATTACACATACTGTATATAATGTTTCGTGTATACTTTTTCTTTTATACACATGAGTTGTATCGCCTCCTTAATAACACTGTAATTCGTCAGATTAATCCAGGATTCACGGCCAAACGTTACATGAATATTTACGATACTGTATAAATCAAACTGTCAAATAATTATCATCAAACAACTGATTTTTGCCACGTTAACTTGTGTGCAATTCAAAATTGACAAATAAACCGCGTATTTGACTTTCAACCGATGTTCTAACCCAGATTCCCATCAATGTACCGTGCTCATGGCCGACAAAGATATAAAATCAACCGATGGACAAAAATCTCATTTCAGAATGACATTCCGATGCGTTTAAGTTTATGGATAGCTGTTACACTACAATATCATGCTTATGGCTGTATGTTTACCTGGACCGTGAATACATCAGAATGAACTCCATTCTGATTGGCAAACCTAGCCCTAGCGCTTGATTGAAAAATAATACCTGCAACCTGAAGTAAACCGTACGGTATACTAAAGACAAGTATATCTTAGAATTGGTGAAACACTTTTACTCTTGAAATGGACGAATGTTAGACTTCTATGCAACTGTAAGATTCAAACAACATCCGTGATTTACGAATTATCTCTTACAGTTCATATTTTCAAACCGAGATAAGGTAAGCTGTAAAGGGCGCAGTTTGCTATAGGCCTTAATAATTAATATAACACACTAAACAAATTAAGGAATACAGTTGTTTTTATCACCATAATCAGGCCAAATACGACGCAAGCAAACGAAGTAGGAACACTTGTCGCCATGGTGGGAGAAGGATGATTCAATGGAAGAAAGGTGGTGAGATCACGTGAAACAAGAAACAAAAACGATTTGCTGCGTTCACTCCGCATGCGTCAAAATTCAACCAATATTTAGCCATGAATGAAAAACTGAAACATAAATTGCTAGGTAGGAAAGACAAACAACGAAGTAATTATCGGTTACAAATTCCGCTGTTTTAAGATTTTGGTTCCACGCATACAAAGAAAGAACGCTTAGGTAAACTTTGAAAGACTTCGTGGTAGTCAAAATGCGCGATTGCATTTTTTGGCACGACCCCACGAACTTAGTGAAAAATACGGATAGAGGAATAGACTGAAGGTCAGTTTTAAGACGATCGATAAGCTGTGCTACTTGGTCAACCCACGACTGTGCAAAACCAGATTTTATCTTCTACCGCGTTCAAACGAGCGGAGGTTTGTGAAACCCAAAGACCAGATGCCATAGAGCCAAAAGAATCAGTGCACATAGAAGGATGTACAACAACCGACAGCTTATTTCTACATGAAAAAACCAAACTAGGTTGTGTAAAATGTACGACGTCCTTGGCCTGATGGCAATACGTTAAAAACAGATAAGATCTTTACAACGATGGATTCTGTCATGAAATCCACTAGATAAATAGCGATTCGATCTGTCTAGCGGATATTGAACGCTTCATTATTGAAGATACCGATCCAAACAACCGGTTCTAATTAGTTGCCATTGTTACATCTAACACTTGGTGTATTCGGTAGTTAATTTACTTTTGCGGTGATACATCAAATGATGTGTTGAAAAGATTGTTAATGAAGAGAGAAAAAGAACTTGTTCCTTGATGAGCGGCCCCTTATTCACCACATGTCGTAAATGGTAGGATAGGATATGGTATGTGTCAAACAGAGACGCCCGCTATCCACGGGACAGGCGGCCGATCTCCAGTCGACTATCGGTCACATGCAGATGCCAAACAATGAACATGCAAATCATTCACATGCCATCAGTCATCCCACCGCGATCAAAAGTACCTGATAGCGATCTTAGGTCAAAATGGTTGTAAAATGTCGCAAGTTTCTTGTTATCCTGTCACATTTCGGGTCGCAGCAGCTCTTGATATCTGTAACGATCTACAGACTCCGACTGTTATGAGAAAATCTAAAAAAAAGCTATGAAGCCATTTGTGCGCTTTTGATGGCCTATGATCCTTACTATCGTCATCATCACAATAACCTTTAGCCTGACCAGAAAATACTGTGGCTCGAGACGGCGTTCACCTCAACAGTGACGTGCATTATCCTGAAAAAGTGCTATTGGAAAGGTTAGTAAATAATTAAACAAACAAATAACCAAAAGGGAACCATGCGGAAAAATCAGGAATGGTATCAACGCAAGTACGCCATTGATTGCAACGAATTGCCATCTCGGATAGTATTTCCAACCAGTAAGGATCCCAGACAGGCAGGCGACACCTACTCACTTTACTCAGTGGAGGAGTCAAGGCATCCCTATTTCAGGACCACGTTGATGCTTGATCACCAACTGTTAGTGACCTCAGCATGTAACGCCCTGAAAGATAAACGCTCAACCGAAATACGGAGTACGTGACCCAAATGCCACAGGCTGTACAATGTGATTAGTTGACCAACTGACTGCATATCCCCAGCGTTCCAGAATTCGCGTCGGCAAACGGTCGTATTGCTCACACGATCATTCCACTTGATCTTGGCAAATTGGCGGAAACAACGGTGGTCAAACACAACAAGTCTGTCGACATCTTTGTCACAAACAAGCCATGTGCCCGAACCATAGAGCAAAATAGAACGCACACAAGCATTAAATACCCTTCCTTTTAACGACAACCGAACGTCTTTTCGACGCCAAAGATGACGCAAGTTGCCAAAAAAAATTCGCGCTCTTGCTATCTTCGTCGATATCTCAAATTTAATATTACAGGCTGACCATATAGAGCCACCCAAGTATGTGAAGATGCTTATAGTCTCAAGCGGATTTCTTACAATGGGAAAGGTAGGTTTGGGAATGCCCCAGTCTTTATGCAGCACTCCACACTTTGAAGGTGCGAAGCACATTCAGTACAAACCAGTCCAATCACTCGCCTTGTTCAGCATGATCTGCATGTCTTCAGCAGAGGGGATAAATGAGACAATGTCATTTGTATACTTCATGCCGACCAACCTAGCGCCGGGAGTGTAAGAGTGCAGGGCCCGCAAACAGCATGATACAGTACTCGGGACGGTTAACATTACTGTCAGTATACATGCATGAGAAATACAAAATCAACTCAGATGATGAGGTACCACTTGAAAACAGTGTGAAATTTTAGATCACTTGCGTCGCAGTTCACAGTGAAATGCAAGGAAACGTGAACAGTAACCACGTAAACAAAAATAAAATTTAGATTAAACGGTTGTTCATCGTCCACAAGACGATAACCGGAGTAGAAATATGTTGTGTAATACTCGGAATTAGGGACTTCGAATAGCCATAGAAATCGTACTCGGATTGATACCTCCCACGCAAGGGATGAGGAGAAGACCTCGTACTAGTTGCAGTAAGCAGTTCGTATTCATGAGACATGAAGCCGAATTTATGGATGTACAACAGTATTAAAGAAATCATAGTCACCCATTGGTTGATCGTATTAGCACATACAAAGTCACAAACTGAACGTTAATTGGTGTAATAGGGAACAAAAAATAAGCGAATCACAGAAGGGGTAACATTGAGACTGTTCGTCCAATCCTGGTGTAGTATCTTCAACGCGACGTTTGGATTGGTTCTTTGTTATAACTCCTATTGTGTCGGGGTTTGGATAAGCGGTGAATCGAGTAGATTTTCACCACAACCTTCCCCCTTTTGAGAAGCCTGTCCATTCACGTTTGCCAACCATACTGATCTTCTCGATGCATCGAACTCTTCCGGTACAGGACATTCTGCGTCCTCCGTTGCGTTGTTTCTTTTTATCGACTTTAATCTTCGACGCCTTTTCTGTGGCTTTCTCTGAAACGACCATCGAGGCCGTAGGTGAGCAGAACAACTTCGGTGTTTTAGAAGAACCGGATCCCCTTGCACCTCCAATGTTGTTGGCTCTGCTTTCGTCCCACCTGAATTGTGCGGACGTTGAACAACCGGGTTACGTAATTGAGTTTGATCATTTCCATCTTTGTGATTATCAGTTAGTGACAGATCACAGTTGATCTGTCTCAAAGCTTTTAATCCCAGGATAGCTGGACTTCCCTCTGACACTAAGAATCGTACTGAAATCAGCTTGTTATCCTTACCAACCACCATTACACCAGTCTCACCTAGCAGAGCTAAGCGATGACCAGTAACTCCACGTATTTCAATTGTTGCTGATTTCAGCTAAGCATCAGGGGCCATGTGATTTAGTAGTGGTTCTGAGATAATGGGTTCGCTAGTTCCTGTATCCAAAATGAATTCACACGTACATCCAGACTTGAACTTGAGGCATCTGTGAGTATACTGCTCATCCCTGGATTTCAGTTGCAATGAATAAACAGTGGTAAGTGGTTCTACATCATATGTCTCCTTAACTTGACTCGAGTAGATTTTCACCACATGTTGTCGTCGGATAAGTGAGGGCACAACGATGGGACGAAAAAAATGAATAGGAAAATAAACGAAGTTGACCGAAAACTCACGTACTTACCGTAGAGAGCAGCCAACTCTTTATGCAAGCAGGCAAACAGCCAAACATACAGCAGTACGGCATATTTCAGGCTTGCTTACACTACTTTGTGTCACACATCTTAATGGCTAGAAAGCCCATCTGATTGTGAGAGCTGCTAGTAAATGTGAGCAACGGACAGTGTTGTAACTGCAACAGAAGCTTGACATGTAAAGCTGTTTGTTACACGAACTCCCGTACAGGTTATGTTCAAACAGAGGACCACGAACACGTACAATCATTTACACGGCTGACGTGCATCCACACACATTGGATAGCAATACGTTGTCATTCGCCCTGGTGGCACTTTCCCCATAGTGCGTACATACTATTCCGATAGTCGTTTCTGGTCCTTCATCTTTCTGGTGTTGAAGCTTGCCCTCAAGTTCCCGAGTGTACACAGCTTCGTTTGTGAGTAGGACGCTACTCATAAACGAGGCTGCGGGTTATACAACGATTGTAATTCAACCAAAACTTGGACCACACAACAGTAATCCGAAACACTGCTTAGCTGGTTCACTAAACTTGCGGTCAGGAATCTTCATCGCAGAGATATCGATCAGAGCTAGAAGGGAATGAATGTCTTTTATTGAGATAATCTAGCAATCCCAATATCAATTGTTGTAAGTGCCCAGATACGATAATTCGGTCGTGCCTTATGTGAGGTCAACGACATAGTGCATACCTATGCTGTTCCAGAAACGCATGGCCTGTCATAGCATTATTGATGAGCTCTAACAACAGTGGAACTCGAGTTTGCGTGTAATTTTGAAAACACTGGCTGGAAAGGCTAACCATATGCAAACGCTGCGATCGACCACAGGTGATTTTCAAGTTACACTAGAAACAATGATTAGTTATGCACGCTGCGACTCATAATCACACTTTTGTTCACGTCGATCAGGCATCAAGTTAGTAAACTTTTATGAGACCTGAGCTGCCACCAGAGATGAGGCCGTAGGTGTTGATAGTCACTGAAATTTCGATAAGCATATTTATATACACCCGTGGGTATGATTATTGAAAAAAGATTTCACTAGCCATAATCGTTACCACTGATATTATCTCACAGACAAAATTTAGTTCGTGTCAATAATATTCCCATTTCCCATACCCCAAACTCAGAGAACGGGATAAACATGAAAAGTTAAAGGAAATAATCAAAGCTGATATTGTTGAACAACAAAGTCTACGGATAACGTACAAGAAGCTGGAGCAGGCAGAACTGAACAAAGAGGAAGAGGCCATCAAAGCATATGTAGCTCAAAAGGATATGGAAAAGAGGGCGGTGGAAGAAGATAAAAAAGCACGCCAACAGGCTGTTGAACATCTGCAAGTATGTCCGTAACAAAGTCATTTCAAGATTTCAAATTGATCTTATGAGTATCAGGGAGATAGGCAAATGGAAGTGAACGCAAATCAGAAATGGCAGGTCCACTTCGTTCTGTAGCCTAAGAGCTTCCTGCTTCCCCTGTGATCTGGTAGAAGACTAACGAAAACGAGGGCCAATGGGAATCAACGACATGAGCATTACTGCGGCTTGACTGAGTCAATTGAAAGGTAGGGGCAATTAATGAATCGGGACAGTCAAAACTGCTAGAAAGCAAGCCATCTCAACCTCGGCAATAATTTGGGTGTTTGTTTGGAGGCCGTATGCAACGTAATATTGATTGATGATTCTAAGCATGTGGGTTCTAAGAAGTCAATCACATACCCATTTATAACAAAACTAGAGTTTGTTTTCTCATGGTTCCATGGCAATAGTTAACATTGGTACAATGCTGTCAAGGATTAAAAATGAATAACATAAATCCAAAAATCAGTGAACGAGCTGTCTTCACTTGAGAATAACCCATTATTTCTATGTACAACAATGGTACTCACAAAATAACTAGTTCACTTCAAGCATAAGTGTAATATTGGTTGGTCAGAATAAACAATCAGCTCATCAAACTAAACCATGAATCAGTAATCAACCATTACATACCAAGTTTAGTTCTGAATTCAACAACCACAGTTCCTCTCTGATGTCACGGTCTGAGCAAATGCGTACTAAGATGGACACGAACAGAATTGGAAATCAATTTTTCCTACGACCATTTTGACAATGAGATTACTCACGTAGACTTATCAATAAGAAGTGTCGAGGTTTATTAATATTCCCACCATTCCGTCGGCGGGCATTTCTAAAGGGTTATAACTTATTGAACCCTCAAACAAATCATACATCGGCAAACCCAGGAGAATTAAAGTGTAAGTTAAGTATGACTTATCGGAAGATGATCACAAGACACACTATAATGAGAAGCAAACAAACCACTTGAAGTGATATTTTGATAGGATTTGATTTCACCAGCAGCTTTTTAAAATGTAAAGCTCCTTGTCAGCAAAAGTATGCATTTTCCATTTTCAACTTCAGGAACAATTCGGACGTGAATTGCGAATCTTGCGTCTAACCATATATGAAATTCGCATTGGTTCGATTTGTCTTACAGATCTAAGAGTATTTTTTGCCCAAAAAATGTTCACATTTAGGTCTGGGACGAAATAACCTCAGAATTATTTGGGACCAGTCTAACAATGCTGTGTATTGTTTCTTTGTGTAGTTCTCACTAATTCCACAGACCGTATCAAACCCAATGTATACGAACACAGCGATTTCATTCCCCGTCCGACGCCTGCTAAAATCTAAAAGCGAGTTCCAACTGGTCTCAAATTTGGCAGCCTTACTGATGATGCAGCGAAATGCTAATTTCATCCTGTTCACATCAATAAGCTGTGGCTTACCCAAGCTCGATCAATGCCATAGTTAAGATGAATCACGAATCAAACCATCGCTGCTTCAACTTCTTTCAACTTTAACCTATGAATTTCTCTCCACGTTATCTGACAAGCAAACAAAAACGCCAATTACTGATGAAATGTTTGTATTATGAAGATTGGCAGGATGCCTTCGCAACAGGTAATCGAGGTCGTAATATGCTTGTGCTTCTTACACCGTGGACGGGAATTGTAGACACATAACTACCGCGCCGGTTACTTTGCGTTAGGCGCAACTGTGACTTACTAGCTGGATGCATGCACGTATTCATCGCAATCACAATGGCTACCCGAGTAACTGTACCATCTTTCCAGCATACAAGTCGAGTATACATACATGTATGGTTACGGCAAACTTTGATCTACCGTAAACTAAGCATGAGGTGAACATGCGTAGACAAAGCCTAAATCACTAGCAGTCGCACAGTGAACACTGGGTATTATCAGTCAAACATTTTTGTTAGCTCTTAGAAGAAATGCAGATAAGCTAGTTGTCACTCCCAACTTGAATTAAACGGTGTTGATTCAGTGTGCAGAGAGAGTGCCGTATCACTGATGCGGAACTGACTGTTTGTACGACAATGCAGGTCATACTTAGTTGCTGTCATCAGTTGATCATACGTGATAAACGGCTTAATGTATGTGACCGACGAGAACAAGCCGGAAGTTATCGTCTTGTAATGTTGATCTTTTTGCTGAGCTGATGAATTGTACTGAAGAAGCCCAATGTTTCGAACTGCCTCTGCCAATTTATGATTCCGAATATCCATAATTTTCATACCGTCACACTTAACAGACCCAATCATTCTATTTGTTAACAACAGGAAAAACTGGGGAAAGAACTGATACAAAAGCAAGTGCTGGGTCGTGAACTGGAAGAAATTCATCAAACACTTCTTTTGGAGGAAGAAGCAGCCAAAAGTCGAAACGCTGAACAAGAAGCCGTGATGCGAAAAATGAACGATCAACAAAGACTGAGAGATGAATATGCGAAACAATTTGAGTACAGGCGACAACAAGAGAAGGTAATCTATGCTGAAAAATAGTAGGAATTTATGAACAAAATCATATTACGTTTTTGCGTGAAAGTAAAACAAGAACGACAAAACACATCTGGCATGATGGCATACTCTCAGTTTTGCAGTAATCTTTCCTCATATCAGTGTCCCTTCAATCTAGTTGTTTGTAACGTATGATCGCTGGCTGTCAAGCTAATTGTC
This sequence comes from Paragonimus heterotremus, assembly GCA_013368495.1. Classification (NCBI taxonomy): domain Eukaryota; kingdom Metazoa; phylum Platyhelminthes; class Trematoda; order Plagiorchiida; family Troglotrematidae; genus Paragonimus; species Paragonimus heterotremus. Next base: position 47,769 of record LUCH01002904.1, read on the forward strand.
GAACATTAGGATATCTGACTGCTTTCAGTAAACCCGCCAAAACACTACTTACTTAGAGCGGCAATAAGGTGGGACAAAACAAACTCCATCTGCAAGGTCAACAGTTTACAAACAATTTTAGTGCGAAAGATTTCAGCTTTTCAAATGTCAGCTGCACTCTCAATACCGTCGTATCTTTATCATTGTTCTATGTCGTGCATGTGTGTACGGATTGGAAGACCGCTATGCAACTGCTAAATGGACGAACCTGTTTATCTCTCCCCTTTATTCATCAAGTCGCTGCTCAACTTATGTCGATGGCAAGATTTTACTTAACACATTATATGATAATGTTCGTTATCTTTCGGTGTGATATCCAACTCTACATCAACTCCTAATGGGGAGAAAAATTTATGACAAATAACATACGACCATCCACATATTAATCCGAAAATACTCACAGAGAAATATTTTAGAACAATATAATTAGTCCTCATCAGAATACAAAACATAGTGAATAAGCTAATTTATATAACTGTCACTGGGAGGATGATAATGTTGTGTATGGCATAAACCGATTCGAAACTACTGATGAACGCCTAACATTTCAAATATCCACACCAACTTCTTAAAGAAAAATAAACCATGGAAGTCTTAGGAGATCTTGCTAAGTGTACAGGAGGATCCCAGCTGATTTGATCAGGGGCGGCTGAGGAGCTTACCTATTGTATGAAATCAGCAGTTAAATGTCTAAAACCCGAGCAATAACAGTAAACCACCCGTTGCATCGGCGTGACAATGAGAACTAGAATGCTCAAAGTCCAAGTACATGTAGTTCCTCTGTACGTTTGTGAAACTCGGTCTATTGATGATGATAAGTGTAACGATCAATGTATGATCGTACAGTTAAACGCAGCCCCGAGACGGACCCCCAAATTGAAACAAAGATGGGGCCCAAGTATTTCTACGGTACCAGTAAAGGGATTCATAAGTAATTACAGTAACCAAAGCTCAACCGTACACGACGTTAGTCTCATCCAACAAAATGAACGAGTTCCGAAAGGAACCGACAAGGTCAAAGGTGGTCCGCCACGCGAGAATGACTGGCCGCATAAGGGCGATTAATAGCAAATTAATTCAGTAAAACAAAAATGAGGTGTGTAAGGCATATGAGCTAAACGTCAAGCTAATGAGTGGGATAGGGAATGCAAATAAACGGGAAAATTTTCCTCAGTTCGGAGACAAACGAGTCTACAGCGCTTGACAAAATTCGTCTATATCTGATAAGCCGCAAGTAATGTTGCACAGTTCTGACTCCCTATCCATATGGAACATTATTATCCACCTCGAAAACCAGTGTCCAACAGTGGGAGAACCACAAAAGCAATGCCAGGGATTCCCACCGAGATTCAGTGATTCTGATAACATTTACAGACACCAACCTATGACGTGCATCGCATGCCACCAGAAGCGGTAACCTGACTGCTAATGTATGATACAATTTAAGTGATGAAGGCTATGAAGTTAAAATTTGGTTCTATCGGGCGTGATCTGCCAACTGAGTTGTAAAACTTCCCAAAATATACGCTGTGTATAACTATATAAAATCCTAGTAACTACTTTGCTTTTGTTTTGTGATAACAGCGCTAATCGTCTAAATTGAGCACTCTGATTTAATTTCCCGATAGCGCCTGACTGGACATTCGCATAGACTCCTTGCAAAGTTAAACACACGTGGACTAATGTAGCAGTTTTTACCAGCTTGATCTCATTTGTATTTTAGCAAGAGCGAGAAGAAGAGAACAGACTGAGTGAAATAATGAGAATGCAGTTCCAACATGACGAGCTGTCGGTTCTCGCAGAGGCTGCCAAACAACAGGCCAAGAAACAAGAGTACGCCAGTCTGGCTCGTCAGGCGCTGATAGAAAAACGAGAGCGCCTCCAAGCGGAATTCAGACAGGCACAAATGGACTTGGAAAAACAGGCTGAACAAGCTCGGCAGAGACATGAAATTGAGGAAGAAGAACGTCGACGACTACTCCGCAAGCACGCGGTTGAACTGATTGATCACCTACCCAAGGTACACATGGCTAGGGACATCGAGAACCGAGCGTGTATTATTTTAATATCAAGCGCTGTCTGGGTTTCTAGAACCAGAATTGCTGTCCGACCTGCAACAACAGTATGAAGTTACCCTGACGCGTTTATACCGACGGGACTGGTAGGAATAAGGTGGGTCACCATATTGGTACAAACGTAATTGGTAAACATTGTAAGGATTGCGACTACAGACAAAATACTCACAACCACTGGACATTCGGCTGCAGTACGAATGAAACAGTACATTAGTAAAGAATACTGTACGCTGTTGCATTCCAAAAGTATAATGTGGAGCCAACAAAACATTCATTGACAGACCCGTATCAGTGATCATGTTGCGGTATAAACACGACAAGATATCGTTAGCCACGTACTATAGGTAGGACGCATGCACACAACTGTTTCACAATTGTTTCGTACGCTGTTGTGCCATACGCACTGAACTATACACCTGAGAAACAACGCACGTGAATATCACACCCTTCGTTAAATCCTTTAAGATATGTCTTTAGCAACCACAATTTCATGTACATATAACTGTGTTGTATATATATACTTCATAAAACATATATCAAGTTGCATGTCAGCTCAGAAGAGTTCTTGGTGGATATATAGTCAGCGTGTTCTCTTGGTTATTTTCCAGGGTGTGTTCCGTTCAAAGGAAGAACTTGAACAAATAGTCCGTATGGCAAACCGTACGGATAAGTGAGACTGCTGACCAATTAAAACCCCGAAAGATCGCCTTGCCAATATGAGTCTTCCTTACTTTTACACATTTAATGGAGGATAGACTTCAAGTACATCACTTCCATTTGATGCAACCTTTCCGAAACATTTATAGCTTTTAATTTCGATATAAGTGCATCAGACAAAAATGTATTGTTATATTACTGAAAATGGGATATTGTGATAGGCTATGGTTGAAACATCTTCTAGAAAAAATAGTGGAACCACATGACAGAAGTTGTCATAAAAACGTGAGGCACTTACAAATAAAACGACTGAAGTTAGCCATACAAATCAACTCAACCACCTCTCCAATAAGTCAAATAATGTCAATCGGATTATGAACTGCTATTCCTGGTAAAACACATGTTGAACTGCGGTCAGAGAAGTACTATTTGCTCGAGTATAGCTTTGGAGACACGAGATATAAACTTTTGGAAGCGGTTAGTTGTTTGGGTGTTGTGAACGAAAATGCATATATTTTAGATGAATCTGGATGCATAAGCCACTAAGTGGAGTCATTCTGATGGTAACTTGTAAAAGCATTTCAAACAAGCTCTCCGCAATACAGACTTGACTAGGAGTCGAGAGTATATTCAGACAAAGTATCTGCTAACAGTTCGCCGCATGTACGCAAATGCGCACCGTCGATAACACCATCGAAAAAGCAGGGCCAAGCTGTTCGAAAGATGAGCTCGGACTTACAGAGAATCCTAGCATGCGAACAAGGTTGGAGGAGTTCGGGTCCTGAAGAGTTTGACAGTGATTAACGCCAAACGATACCCGCGCACTTGTTACCATACGTGACTTACGTCGCATAATTACTGGTTTCATTCCCAGAACCTCATTCCGTTGTAAGTTCAAAGGGATAAGGCTAGCAGAACTGCAAGAGGAAGCCGTTGTGACATAGCCGCTCAAGGCTTATTAAACAATAGGTCACATTAGAATTATTAACTTGGAAGCAAAACTGACGGACTTTTCAAAGGTAGGATCTAAGCTACGAAGTCAAGTCAAGGTTGAGAGAAAATCGATGGAAAACCAGGTGACGAAACGTGAGCCAAGTAACGAATAAGTGTCAGACGGACGTTACTTAGGTTAGTACAAGACAAGGAAATTCAGTGGAACCTAACCTCATTTTTGGTAACAGCTGTCAACCTGAGGAACAGAGAAGATAGAAATCATCTCGTAAGAAATTCGTGAAGGTAAACATGCCTTAGTAAACTACCGCAGGTTGTTGGTTTATATGAGTACGGATAATATAAATAGATTCGCTTGAGTTTGATCGACGTACCAGTCGTCCAATTGTTGACGATTCATTTCGGGCATCGTGATAACAGTAGGCTGGGATGATCAACTCATTCGCAACACCATCCACGATGCCACCACAATGATGTGTCAGTGTGACCCAAGAGAGCTAGTTTCCCTGCGTACCGCACTTTTCAAGTTGAGACATGGAGATGTCAATTATGAATTTTTTTCGGATGCCCATTCGAAGTACACGACTCCAGACAGTTTGCATCGGGGTAACCATAAGTACTATATGATTAATACTTCTTTAAAGATGCAGTTGAATAAGGCCTAAATAGACGGATTTTGGCGACATATGTGCACATACACATTATTTGTTTGAATTCGCTGCCATGGTAAAGACCACGGTAGTTACTTTATTTACACAGGGTGTGTGCAGTTTTTATAAAGGTCACCAGGAAGTGTAACAACAGATTATCACAAAATGTGTTAACGATGCGGAACACCACAATAGAGTTGCATATGCAGGTGTAACAGAATCGATGAACCTGGTTGTCTGTTTTGTTCTAATTGCACACATCACGTAGTGTTTTAACTCGTCAGCTGTGCAATCCGCTTTGGAATATGCTCGTTTGCCAGTGGACATGACAGTCTTCCACTTTTGTCCTTACAGATGGCTCTACATCTGCATCCGATTTGGTAAATAGTTTGAGTTAGCTTGAAATAATGCGTCTTTGTTGAAGGTGCTGTGATTCTTCCTGTGGTGTTAACGCTGGTCAATACGACTGTGTGACGAGTGGGTTGTAGTACACAAATAAACATTCTAAAGAGTGTAAGCCGAAGTTATCTGTCCTAAAAAGATGTGGCATGTAAGTGCACCGAGTTGTAACTCACTTGTGGCATGACATTTCGAGCAAAAACAGAGTTCGTCCCTTTGTATGTGGGAGAGATAATTTGAGACCTACAAGGTTAAACATTGTTGTACTCAAAAAACAGTTGGTAAAGTGGCCTGCGTATTGTAACTAGCACGCTAGGTGCAAATAACCGTCACACGCAAGCATAAGTATAAAGTGGAGGCGAGATCATGAGTCAACATACACATCGAACGTATGATCACGTGACTGTTCAGCAGGAAACGACGCACAGACGTTGCGAACGATTGGTCAATGCTCGGGTGAACAGAACACACATGGTTGGCGGCATCCGTTTCGGATTAGCCTGTCACAGTGATCGAAGCTATAGGACGCCTGCGCTTAACCATAACCACAAATGGCTTGCGCTGCGCCACTTACTGTTCCACTCACCATGTATCCATTGTGAACCCAAAGGAATAAGACCGATAGATGTGTGGGTAAGGCATTTATGTCCAGCCGGTCAATGCTGGTTAGCCAATTAATAGGCTAGTACGAAACTGAAACCCCTATCTCTCAGGAAGTAGACAGATAGACTGGTGGGGGAATACTGCAAATGTAATATTCAAGGTTGGACAGGAAAAAAATGGACAAAACATTCACCACACAGTAAACCAACAAAGCTGGGGGAAAAGAAAAAGTAGAAGACCACAAACGAAAAGTTTTTGAAAATGGAAGCGGGTGAGTTGCCAAGCGACGATAATCGTTGGTCGATGCAGCCAAGAAAAAATGGATCTAACTGACAACCGACTTGAGCCTAACGTACTCGTTATCTCTTGGCCGACGGTGTACTGAGGCGGCCAGCATATTCGCGGTCACACACATCGCAAAACCACGATATATGGCACCGATGGTTCCTTTACGAACCGCACGCTTCCGTTCTCGGCCGCGTAATAATTGTTCGTTGAACATACGGACGTCCGTCCTGATCGTATGTCTACAGACCGTCCTGTTCCCAACACCGAATTTTTCTCAACAACGCATCTGAAAGAATTATTTCTAAAATGCATCCATAACAGCCAGTTTATTTTTCAATGGTGACATCTATAGACAAACTGACGGAGTGGCAATAGAGTCACCATCAGCACCATTGCTGGCAGATAATTTCATGGACAAATTGGAACGAACAGTGCTCAGCACTGTAATATATCGAGTGATGTTTTACCGGCGCTATGACCAAACCTGACGAGAGAGAACGAAGTGAATGATTGTCCTCCGTACCTGTGCATTCTACTCATTCGAAGATCAGACGGTACGGTAGGAGGATGCATTTAAAGGAAGCCTACTTAGACAGGATAGTATATGTATTTCGAAATCTTCTGTTCGCTGCAATATAAGAGGAGCTTAATCAGGACGCTTTCTCACAGAGCACGGAGGATTTTCACAGAGGACAACTTACAGCCAGAGTTGGGTTTACTGACGGACACCCTGCAGATCAACGGGTACCCATTGCAAGTTATTACGAGGTACAACAGAATTATTAACCCAACAGTAGGAGTAACAACGGGAACAGTTGGTCAGGAATGACGAGGTGTCTAATGGCCGCCGTATCCAGGACGTATAACGATGGAAAACTGTGTGTAGTATAGCGAACGAGAACTCTACCAGTCTCCCGGCTACGAGCAAACAGCCTACGCCTGTCACATCCCACTGTTTCTACAAATACTGGTATAGCTGAAATATGTACTAAATAGGGAGGACAAACCGACAACTAGCAGCCCGTATCAAGGAGCATGTTTCCAAATGGCTTGAAACTCAGAAATGCCAGGCGCCTATATAGATACCGAAGGACGGCATCCAGCATCATCAATTGCAATGCACATAATCCAAAAAGGATACAGAGTAAAAAAATTCTTGATGCATTCTCGGTGAATTTTGGGGGCAATCGGAAACGCATACTCCAGTTTCCTGAGGCTTTGGCTATCAAACTTTACAGTCCATCCCTGTATGTTCAAAAACAATGTGTTGACGCTCCGGCTACCCTGGTAGTCGGCATTCTCACAATTTTGATTTCCAGTTTTTGTGTCCGTCTGTGCAACCCCTTAAGCTATGACTACCGCCCTGTGGAATTTTGATTCGTTTGAACTCAGTGACAGGTCCATGAGTGATCAGAATGTACAAAACGTTGATCCAGAGAATATCACATGAATTGCGTCTTCTCAATGTTCTATGCAACTTCATCAAGGGAGCAAACCGTTTTAAACGTGAGATAGTGTGAATTCTGATCAATACCAAGCTTCGTATGTAACCGTTTTTAGTTCCATTTAGTGTTATAATTGTAACAGTTTGATGAGATTTTGTTGAAAACATGCTTATTGCAGTTTGCGTTCTATGACTCGATAGAGACTTTCGAAGTAAATATATGAGTTTGAAAAACTATTAACAAAACGAAAGCAGATTAACGAGTGTTCACAAAAAGGACGAAACAATCTGATGGTTAAACGAATAACCGTTCATGCAAAGTGCACTGAAAGAATAAAATCTCAGGAGTAGGGCTAGTTAACATAAAAGATGTGCAGGTGCGAGCATCCAGGGAAGAAGTGGTGTATATGGGAAAGTTGTATAACTCACTTACAAGTAATAGGAATGTTTAATTTGTTGAAAATTAAGCAGACAACAATCAGTTAGTTTGCGGCTGCAGAATCCTTACAAGATAGTCAACAGGGAACTAGATACACTAACGCTAAACACCACTTCCGCAGAAGTGGTGGTTTCAGCAACAATGAGGTTGTTTTGACAAATAAACAAAAAAGAAATTGGAACTACAGTAAACGCCTAGCGTTTACAGTCCTATGAACAGTGAACAAAATCCGCTTAATGTGCACCTTTCACTCAGGAGCAATCACAAATGCCAACATAATTTTGAAAATGCGCACATACATCTACATTTGACCTAACAGAACCCGATCATCAGAAAATACTGGTACGTTCAAAGGCAAACAGTTCAGAGTTTGTAACTTCCGCATGTTACCGAGGGGCATGTCCCGAAGATATTGCTCTAGCAACGCAATCACGTAACATTTCGATTTCTATTCTATTGATCCGTAACAACCTTATTTTTGAGCTGCACGACGTAACCTAAAAGTAAACTGGCGACCTGGTATATATAACTAAGGACAAGGTCAGTTAATACAAAAACTTTCACGAGCACTTTTGGGAAAGTCCAAGTGCGTGGGTGATAAGCAGACCAAGAGAAAGAGTTAGGTGATGAAAATATCGGGAGGAAGTTGTTTTTGGAAAGTACATGCTGTTACTGCTAAATAACGAAAAAGGTTTGCGAAGAGGCAGAACTGTAGATACGAGTAATCATAATAGGCAACCTTATCCATAGCGCAGAATAATGTGGTTTGTCATAACAGAATGACTGGTTACTTACCGTGAATGATATACTGTTAGGAGTGAAAAATTCAAACGGTCGGCTAAATCCAGTTGAACCGATACGATGAAAACACAAGCTCAATGGTCTGAAATCATACTTTGCTATCTACAGACTTAAGCTTGAAGGTAGGTACCACAACTAAATGGGAAGTAGTGCTACCGAAACATACCTGTAGACAGTTCACAACTGGAGAGACCACTAAGATCTCATCTCTCGAACAATACGTTTAACAAGTAAAACCATATTCCGTAAAAAAGACGACTAAAAACGCAACTTTGAACGTTAGGCGTTCCGTGGCCGTAGAACTGAAAATTGATTTAGAACCCACTCCTCAATGACGCCGAGGTTACCTAACCATTAATCGTTGAATCCGAAAGAACAGACACCTCGATTGTTCACAATACAACCTAGGGAGGATATCACACAGACGAAGTCACCAGCAGTCATACAACCTGGGCATTCAATTAGTGAGAAACCGGATACCTAATCTCCAATATATGCGACCTAAAACAAGAATGGGATGAAAAGTTAGTTCGCATAAAACAGAGGAGGGTGTAACATTCCAAATTAAACCACAGAACCTCAAGGTGAAGCAAGAGTAGAGGAGAACGCAGTGAAGCTAAATTGGAGTGTATGCTCAATTTCCAAAATGTGGATGTTTGCATATCGCTTCGTGATGGTAAGCGGAACGTTGTTATCCCTAGCTGCAAAAGATTCGCAGAAATCAATACAACCGCATCAAAATCGAATGCATGAACCGAAAAGGAGGAAAGGCGACAACTAAAACATCAACCACATGTTCGGAAAACACAATGATGAAGAGGAAAACTCGAAATAACGCCAATTCGGTTGAAAGCTAATTAACGGAAGCAATGCGGAAAAGACAAGGGATAGAAAAATACCCGGGGCAGTAAAATTTGCTCAGCGTATTTATCGAGAAGGAAAGTTCTGCATAGAACGCATAGTGTCACGAAAATGCTCAAACCGTTGCGAACTAGTATCCTCATCCTCGTTGGCTGAACTAGACGTCTCTGTCAGACACTCAGCACAGTTACAACAGCTGCTCACCGATCCAGAACTGTCTTCGCTCAAACAAGTGTCAGGTTCAGAAAGCGAAGAGGAGTTTGGCAGTAGCAGCAAATGTGAACCAGGTTCAACGGGAAAGAGACGAGCTTTCTTTACTGATGGAGCTTGGTTATCGGTGGGGAACAAAGCAGTACTGGATGAGGCTGGTGGAACGGTTGTTGCATATGGTTTCACGTTAGAGACTGGAAGAGCCAAGGTCATTGCTGCAGAGGCGGTTGGGGTCGTCCGTCTCTGGACGTGAGCCGAAGAATGAATCCGTTTCACCAAACGTTTAGCGCGTCGAAGCGGCTTTGGGGGCGGGTCATCCGGTTGGGATAAGTAATCGCGTAAATATTCGAACGGAATGTACTGTAACGTGCAAAATAAATAAGAAAAAAAAACGAAAAGCTGTACTAGTACAGACATCAAAGGAACTGCTTTTCAACGGCAATATAAACTAAAGAAAACAGAAACGTCGTTGAAGTTAATCGGAGTATTGAGGTGTCCTGGTACTATAAAGTGAGTTTAAAAGATACATGTCAAATTATATGCAGTTGAATTAACCGAAGCGACTACTGCAACTAGGGTTCGTACCAGAGTTAGACTGAATTAAAGAACGCCCGCTAAAAACGACTTGACTATAACAAAAATTAGAAACCTCTAAATGAACGCGAACAGAAAACGAGATCATAAGATACGAGTATAACAGAATCTACCATGAGGATTACACAGCAAAATAGGAAAACGTAGAGATGCGGTTGGAAAAGTAGCAGGGAAGAAGCAAACAGTGTGATTAATAGATCAATGGTCGCACCTTTGCAAAGCAAAGCGCGGCGTCCTGCTAATTGAACAGAACCAAATTACGACCAAGGCATTTTTTTAGACGCTAAAAAAATGTCGAGCCGGAAGAGAACAAATATGAGCCGCAGCAGTCAGGCGACAGCGGATTGTTGCATGTGCGCAGGAATGAACAGCTTGACAGCAACCAACTTTGCATGTTGCCGAACATGTCACATGGTAGCAAACCAAAAGAATCGATGTGCATATTGCTTAAACGGAGATGTCGTGATTGTTTCGTTAACTCCAGCCGATAACCTCCTGCCCTGGATTCCCAATGAAAGTGATGTAATTAATTTCATTTAACCAGCTAAACAAGATTTTAATTATTGATGAATAATGGATAATTTTTACTGTTACGAACTGGAACCCGGTAGGATTTGATTGCGGCTTTTTAGTGGGGCTATCGACCGTTATGGCGGTTAGCGTGCTCTTTATCGAGACGATCAGAAAACCTGAGTGCTACTTAAAAGCAGCTGCGTCTGAACGTTTACATGTGGTCATTTGGGTACATGCTGTAGTCATACGCTAGCATATAGATCGCAGTTCAACCCATTGATGAGGTAAAGACAACGACAAGGGCTAAAGGAAACTCTGGCAGCTATGTTCAAAGAAAGCCGGTTGATTACTTTGATGAAGGCGAAGGCGCGATTCGATGTAAGTACAGCACAGACAATAAAAATCGAAGTCAACGAGTAGTTCGCAGTGACAACAAGTTGCCAAACAGTGCGGCAATAGGAAGTCAGCTAAAAATTGAAGATCACATCCGTGATAAAGTCTGAAATCAGTGGCCAAATACAGGACTTTTCACTGTTTCAGAGAATGGGCAGAACAATAATAAAGGCTAGACTACAATAGCTAAACCTTTAATAAAATGGCAAGACGTGTTGCTCGAATACTATTGAATAAATAAGGATTGGAATTATGAGGCAATCGAGTAATAGAGAAGCTAACTTAGATAATTAGAAAGCGGATGAAGGTCCACCGCGTCGCAAACCAAAAATGATACCCGCATCTCACTAAGTATATTATGGGATTGCGAACATCGCTTTTATCTAAAGCTGGAAACTATGTGAGAAGTGTTTTCATACAAGAAAAGTGACGAGTGGGGTGCACGTGTGCAACACATGAGACATTTAGGGAGCTCAAGAGGACAGTTGTGAATTACTGCAAGATGTATGCGCATCAGCAAAAAGGAAAACACTGTCAGAGAGAAGACTAAAACAGAGAAAGTCTCACCGAATGTTAAAACTAAAACAGCTGGAGAACTCCCATCCTGAGACGACCACGCTGGTCAGTACATGCAAAAACTAAGATAAACCAATGGGACCCACAACACCAATACAGGTTTCCGTGAGACTTGAAGTAGCTTCACTCCTACAAATAATAAACACCATTCATATCCGACAGCAGCTTATGAAAGCACACAGAGATTCGAGTTTGGTTCACGTTAGGGCTCGTGAGTTTTGCATAACTTTGTTCCGATCGGAGTCTGAAATCCGGTACACGTGGTCATAGGCAACCACTATGTTGACAATCGCGTCACTAATCTCACAGTAAGCACAATCGAATTGTCACATCCAAAAGCACAGCAGCATTCCTCAGTGAGTACTGTTCATTGCCTGATAGGCTTCAGAAGAGGTACGGTAACTACCTGTTATCTATGATCGATGACCTCACCGGCAAGCAATATCAGTGAAACTGAAAACACACCATTGGATAAACGTGTTGAACGACGGTTTGAAAGTTAGACCCAAACACTGTCACAACAAAACTGGACCTGGACGCGGTGTGACGGTTTGCGCATCTCGATGACCTGTTGGACTAAACTGGACGGTGTGGCCACCACACCGACAGTCACTCATACCAGGCTGGCCAACACGTAGAGGTCCGACAAGTCACAGTTTAATGGTCCTCCACGTTACGGATTGGAAGAACGTTGGCATCTTTTTCCGAAAAATGTACTAGTTCTGGTACACTGCCATCCACTGTCTTGTGGTACAGGCTTCTGGTTGAGAACCCTAATCGTTCTCCTGTCTAGGTCCGAGCGTGTTGGCAGTATCCCAGGCTACACACAACTATGAACACTTACAACACAGGTAATTCCACACTGCATCGGCCGTCTCGCAGTATAAACCAGGTC
>LUCH01002904.1:63261-80084 GCA_013368495.1 Paragonimus heterotremus
CGTTCACGAAGGACTTGGTCACTGTAGATCGGGTTCGACTCCCGGGTTAGGGCCCTCATGACTCACAGAGTCGGTAGCTGGAGAGGTAAGGTGAGATGATGGCTAACCGAGCTCAATGGCGTGAATGTTTTCGTTTTTTCGCCGAGTTGTTTGTGAAGTGAGTGCACTTAGTGATACAGGGAAGTAAAATGCATAAGGAAGTTGTCTGGCTGATGACACCTTACTTTCACTGACAGCTCGGTTGGTTGTGTGCAATATGTAGGCACCTTGATGTTGTATGCTTGAATATATACGTAGCTGTTTTTGATAATTATGTCCCCTACCCTCTCCCTATTATTTTTTCTCTCTTCCTACAGAGGATTTCTTTTTTTTCCCTCCGTGGTTGTGTGGCGGTTAATCATCAGTGTGAACCACTGATGTATTAGTGTCTATGATGATGATGATGAAACACTAGGCCGTGGAAACCTTAACCATTTCGTACACATCCGCAAATCACGAATTAACACGTAGTTTTTAAATCTAACAGACCGACACCAAAAGAATTGACTGGGGCATCAAAGATCCTTCACACAAGTATCCTCTAGCACAGCAAACCGAACGCCACTGTCAGTTGTATTTTTAAGACGGAGTGATAAGTGGTGGCGACAAATAGCACTTCACAACCTCCGTGAGCTCTTGTGAATGTGAGTTTGTTTGAGACCTAAATTATTAGACTTGAAAATCTTGATCGTCTTCATATTTTGTGGTAGACCTGAACGAAAGTCTACCAAGTCACTTCACAACTTGTCTTCCGATTTATCTGTTAACAATTACTACTGATGAGTAGTCGGGATTTCACTGACAAAGTGGTCAAAAGCCAAACTGAACAAAACCTGTATTGCAATCAGTAATAACCACATCCTATATTGTTCATCGATAACTCTACCTATGTTATATTTATCGAGTAGCCTACACCATCTGGTCACATGCAGATCCTTTTCCGCGATGTGAGAGCATAGATTTTCATTTAGGATCAGACGTGATGAAAAAACCGTATGTCAAATGGATAAGATGAAATAAATTCTAGTAGACACCTCAAGGAAGTTGGAAACCTTAAATGTACGCGTAATGCACAGAGTGGTACGCAAACCATCATCTTTTTTGCAAAAGACAAGTATTATACAGTCCTAATAGCAGATAGTGACTTAAGTTTGACACCCACAGACCTGACACTTTTACGGTTTTCCAGAGATAAAAATTAGTCCGTCAAAATCAACTGAAGACGGACATTTTTAGATGGAAATTGACGCCACGAAAACCCGAAAATCAAGCCGATTAAAAAATTATTCCATTATTTTGTGACCGGACATGCGGACTTCGGTTAAGTTTAGACAGAAGAAAGAGTATGTCTGATTCGTACCAAACTGTAAACCAACCACCAAGTCATGTGAAATAGGACAAAGGAACAAACAAACCACGTTGTACCTTTAGACAGCCATACCGGTTAGGTCGAGGCGTTGCTACAAAGTTTACGAGTTTTTCAAACTCCCCGACAGGCAACATGTTTGTAAATAAGAAGCCAGCTGTGACATGGCATCTGTATACGACAGCTTCTCTCTAATAAACGAGCAACTAGACCTACGTGATCATTTAAGAATATATATACAATAAGTGAACAGTAAACATATTTGATATTGTAACATGCAACTATCCAGAACACGAGATCGCAGTTATTCAGTAGTTTGTTCACAGTTGTGCACGATAAGCCGGAAACTCTCTGATAGCAGTTAAACGTGTTCACCGCACTCGGACGACATAAGTTTGTAACCTTCCACATCATATGGAAGCATAAAAAAGATTGTACACGACTCGATCACTGATGGGCTGGGACAAAAAGTTAAACGGAAGAGTCGACCTGTTAATTCTGTCTGAGGTGTACACTTCACCTGTTTGCACGTCGGATCGGCTTAGTCACTACTGTAACTCACCGACACGTGCATAGCAAAATAATCAGACTGGACATCTTCGATAAAGTCCCAAAACCATGAAAGGTATCAGCGTATACTGAAACAACGGAACAAAAAAATCACGTGAGAAGCAAGACTATCTGCTGAAACAACGCTCCTGAAAAGCGACCAAACTAGACGGTTAGCTATTTCAACGTTGAGGATCTCTAAGTGAAAGTACCTCATCCGGCCGCATGTCGATGGACTGTAAACCATAAATGGATTAGTGAGCGTATTGTCACGAATCGTTGGCACTCGGGAGATTCAAAAACAGGCGATCGGCTAAATGTAGATGTGTGAATCACATATTCATAACCAGGAACACACTGGAAATAACAAATAGGAACACATCGGGAGAAGGGCACAAACAATAATTGCATTACTTACTTGCCCATGCGCGTGACCATGTACATCTCGTACTTTTTCAAAAAAGTCGTAGAAATAATTTGCCGCACCTTCTGCCGTGCCAAGTTCATACACCTTGGTAACCGTCAGCTTCATAAACTTGTGCATTTCCGTTAACTTGTCGGCAACTGCGCGGAAATGTTGCCAAGAATTGAGTCCACTCCGATTATCTATTATTTCCAACGGTCAACGTCGAATAAAATGTCACCTTTATAGAGCTGAATCACAGACTCAATCACCCCGTGATACATGTCACGAATCGTCTCAGACCGGATATGCATCTCCAACTGGCGACGTTTAGTACTTATGGTTTTCTTCTTGGATAGTTCTTCCCTAATATTTTTCCAACCTTATCAAGTAGGATTACGGTATTACAAGAACTCACCATCGTCCATTGGCAACTTGAATACAGGGATCAGTGTAGTCAACCACAAAAAAAATATACAATTATTCGTAACCAGAGTTTTGAGCTGAAAGCACAAAAACATGGTATTAAAGAAACCGATGACGTTCATACTTACATCAACCAAACAGATTAAACTTAATGCTAAAGCTGTCATCAGGCTTTGCAAAGGTTCCTGGTTATACACAGCGGGAAGACCAAAATCGATCTCTGCGTCAGACAGTGCAGCCAACGCAACGACAGTACATAACATACTGATATTTTGAAGAAAACGTCTGCTCGTTCGCTGTATAGTGCACCATTTACGTTTGATTGCTGTGCCCTAATACCTGTGTTCTATACGTTGCTTTGAAAGGATTTATAATGTTATTAACGCTAAATCTATGTAATTTACACGCCACCGCATAAACTCCGATAGAGTAACAAGCTAATACATGGGAGCACCTTAATTTGGCAACTCTTTTGAAAACTATTCTCGCAAGACAGTTTCCCTCGAGTGAGGGAATTCCCTTCGGAAGACCACGCTAAAATTAACTAGTTTTGTCGCAGTTAAGAACGTCGCAAGCAGCAGCCCACGCGATACTTATAATAACTTCAGTTCGCTTGCCTCATCGAGAACCGATGTTACTATGTGCGCGGAACTTGGAAAGCTTGCGATTACCGACGGTGGGCATTGAACCTCACAGCGGTGTTGTAATCTTATGAGACTTTTCTTTAAGCACACACTCCGAAACAGGAGAATTTCTACGCATGCATCTTGAGCAGTCACTCGTAGAATTAACCACTTGCATCGTGGAATACGCGGTTCTAGCAGAAGCACTTTCAGACCGAAGCGTTTCAACTTTACCACCTACAAAGTACATAAGCACCTGCATTGTATGCAAGAAACTGATGATCACGATGTCTCGAATGCTGGTCTGTTATGCTTCACTTGAAGGTTGAGACACGCTACTTAAGACAGAGGAATATGTCCTTCGGTAATCTGTTTTTACGGGGGCTCCGCTTCACGCGCAACATCAGCACGTTGTAAGTTTGCAACTTCCGAAAGAGTAAGTGAATGGAATAAATGTATCAGAGTAGCAAGTGACACAACAGACGCACACACTTGACTTCGCGCGAACACTGCGTTTATAATACTGACAGGCTATTACATAAAGGGTCACCATCGTCACCACCCTCAATATTCAGCCGTACCAACTGACACTAAGGCTCGGGGGGACTGGTTCTGACAATGGTCTTTGAAGAGGCGAAGTAATAGGTAAGTATAAGCGTATAGAGAAAAACAAAGAAAAGGAAGAAACAATGAAGCTTCAAGAAGAAGAGAGCTAACAATACTGCGGATGCAAGATCTCCACTGAATGCAACATACTACCACATCAGAGAGCGTCTCAAAACAGTGGGGTGGATGGCCGTGAACCCTCCAACCGAATAGGAGGCATCTACCAACCTTGCTCAGCAGGACGGTCAGGGCTATCACAGTCTATGACCAAGCCATCGCCTGGCCGACATGCAATTTTTTCAAACCAACAGCAGCTACACCGAACAATGAGGCATACATTCCATCGGCACACGGAGTACGTGACTCAACCAGTGAGGGCCGTGCACTTTCATTACTTCGGTAATCGGTCACAGACCTGCATATTTCACAAATACGCGCCGATGGATGATCGGTTTACTCACACACCTATTTGACATTGGCTATTTAACAGAGACAACAATGGTCGAGTATGGAGAGCTTGTGTGTATATTCTGCACAAGTGGATCAGACATCCAATCCAAACAGCAAATTTGAGCGCACACACGCACTGTAATCCCTCTCTTCAATCAACAAACGGATGTATTCGTGATACCATAAGCGAAAGATTGTCGAATGCACTACGTGCCCCCACTATCCTCGTGGACGCCTAGTCAACAATATTAGAAGTTGACGAATGACATTATCAGGGTAAATGTAGCGATCGATGGTCTCAATCAACTTGTCGGCAGTGAGAATGATAGGGTCAGTAAAAACGCAACTTTGTAAAGACAACACATCCCGAAAATGCAAAATGCATACCACGCAGACCATCCATATCACTTATAAGGTTCAACACTGTCTGCATATTCCATATGCAAGAACTAAGCGCTGTGAGATCGTCCGCATACACAATATTAGTCTGCTCACTGTCTAGTAGAAGCTCCACAATAATATTTTCGAAACTTCCCTCCCTCCATTCATTTCTGAATATCATCCACAACAGATTTGAAGTGCAAGATAACTACTCACAAATGCGCACTCTGCGCTCAGAGGTGGGAGACGACGGCTTCACTCGACCATACAACGGGTCTTGGGGCAGCGATATTCCTACAGACAGCCCACAATGGGGGTCTGTTTAAACCTATAAGCTGCCTCCGACTCGGATGCTCGTGAAGTTCTCTGAAAATGCCTTCTATTCAAATGAGTTCCAAAGAAGTAGGAAAATGTGTTAAGATCACTGTATGCTCAATATACACACAGGGTGAGAATGAATGAAAAACCGCATCGGGTGTTCCTCACTCCTAGGGGTGTTCGCCAACAACATCTGACCTCCCCTTTCTTTGTCAAATTTGCCATGGACAATATTCTGGAAGGTGCGCTTGAAAAACCAAACGAGCATGGTATTGAGTTATTTCTCTGCATAACGTTGACTGACATGCATCATGTGGATGACGGTGACTTGCTTAGGCCTTTTGCCGAAGTCATAGAAAGCTGCTAAACAAGGTGGCTGATCAGGCTGGTTTGTATGAAAAGTGTTCGTTGCAGGCAATGCGCTTGAAACTGTGGAAAAGTCCACATATTTCGGTAGCACTATCCTGTCAGCTTGTAATACTGCTGAGGAGAAATCAGCGAGGACAGAAAAAGTACTTGTTGCTTTTGTCAACTTGGGTATTTGTGGCGTCAAAGAGAGGTTCGGCTATCGCTATGTTTTGCTCTATAGCTCGGAAACGTGGCCTGTTCACGACGAATATGTCAACAGAATTTCTTTGGTTGACTATTGTCGTCTCCGATACTTAATCCATATCGGGTGGGGTGATGGCGCGAGCCATGTAACAGTTAGCCGACGCGCAGTTCGGGTAGCGGACAGTCCCCAGTCAGATCGGTAGTGTACCAGTTTAAAAGTAACCCAATCCTACTTCCCATATAAACTCACTATATTTTTCTGACATTTAATATCGTCACACTATTTGAGGATATTCGATCAACTCCGTTTTAACACACCACTTGACAACCAGGGCTGCATGGATCGGATGAATTGGGCGTTTTTGAGTAGAAAGTTATTCTAGTCATGATTTGGAACACGAGCACAATGGTGGCACCCATATCCCAGCTACACCACCGATGGTCATCACCACACGTTGACCTGTTGTTAAGATTTTCCTTAGAGTGGCAATAGTAACACGATAGGAGGCAATGGGGCGAGAGTAAGGGCTATAATTGGCGTATTTAACGGCCACTATTTCCACTATCTGACTTGTACAAAGCGAATTTGCTTCGGCTGATTGATATAAATTTGAGTAGATGACTTATTGTTGGGGGGCGCCATTACACGCATTTGAGGAAGAAGGACACATAACGCTCGGCTTGTTCCAGTGCCCAAATGCTCAGTGAAAGGCTCACACGGTTGTTGACTCCTGCTTTCTATCAAGTAACGGCGAAAAAGCGTTTGATTCGACTAACTGCCTAGGAAAGTCGCGACAACTCGTAGTGGAGAAGATAATTGTGGTGGTAGGAATGGAACGAACGCTTCCGTTTTTCTAGACGGCAGCTGTGAAAGAGCTCATCCACCTGTTTATGCAGATTTCTGACAGTGTCGCTGCGTTAAAATCATGCGTAACTATTACACTCAAATATCTCATTATATTCACCGATCATCACATGACTGTGACTACAGTGGCCTTAACAGGTGGTACCAGTTGGCCGCAGCTAATGGCACGCAACGTCCCCAGTCCGAATGACAGACCAATCCATGTGGAGTTATATGAAGCCCTTTCAAGGGCTTTCCAATGTCTACACATCGTCGGCGAGTGAAAAGCAAGGGCTTCTACGTCCACAAACAAGGTCGTTTACGAAGTGTTGTACATAATTTTATATTTTCATTTGGTTTTGTGTACAGTCTACGTCCGCTGCCAGTGTGTAAATACGAACTTGTTCAAATTGATTCGAGGTAACAATACATACCTTGTGTACGCAACTTGTTCCCTTGGTGATTCTGCTAAGCCTGAGTTGGAATCGCTCATATTGGGATACTCGATGATTGTACTGAGAGTTGACTGTTTGTGTTTCTACTTTTATATCGGGTTAGTTCACTAAGAAATAAGTTAGTTCGTACGTTGGCTAGTGTTAACACGTGTTATATTGATTCCATAGTCTGTTTTCGCTCATAGTCCTTCTCAGAAGTCTTTGTATTTTGTCTCCTTTTTTGTCTCCAGGATCGTGCCTTCAGACGTTGAACAGGAGTCAAATGCCTCAGAGAACGTTATCAAGATTAAATTTTTTGAGTTTGGCAGTAGAGACCCAAGGCTGTGGTTAGCACAGACCAAGGTTACTTTGGACACTCGGCGAGTCCACTCAAAATGCATGATGTATAATTATGCCGTCTCAAATTTGCTCGAGACTGTGGCTACACAAGTTGCCGATGTGATTTGAGAGTGCCAAAATGCGAATCATCACAATTTTATTGGTTCGTCCACTGTTGACACGATGGCAGTTGCAGACGAGGACAATCTCCTCAGGCTTCTTTCCGGTATTGAATCAGAAGACCACAATCTCCTGCAGTCCCTTCGTTACATGACAAAGATGTCAAACAAGCAGACTGCCAACGAACCACTGTTGCGCGACTCATGGTTTCAAGACCTCCTACGCTAGCTTCGTCACACGTTGGCTGTTTAACAGGACATCCTTGATTAAACCAGCAGAGTTAGCTGATCAAGTACATCACAATTATGCTCTTCAGCAACTAATCCGATTGCAGACAAAATGCATCCGTCATACATTCTAACGGAATTTATCAAATCTGATGAGACAGTTTTCACAGATGTTTCAGCAGCCAGCTACTTTAACTAAGCTGGTAGTAAATAAACGATCAACAATGTGGTCAGGGTCGAGTATGGTTGGCGGCATACAAAACGGATTAGCCTGTCACAGCGACCAAAGCCAAAGGACACCTGAGCTTTAAATCATCACCCCGAATGGCCTGCGTTGCACCACTCGCGGTTCCACTAACACACCAAATATTCGGTGTAAATCCGAAGGAATAAGACCAGTAGATGTGTGAGTGAGGCCTTTGTGTCCAGCTGACCAATGCTGGTTAGCAAGAAAAGGAACCCTTATCTCTCGGAAACTAAACAAACAGAGAGACTGCAATGACAAAGTCTAAACTGGAAAAAAGTGTAAAATGTAATACAAGAAGCATTTCAATATACGAGTGCGTGTTAGTGTAGTCCAAAGAGGATAAAGTTGAAAAATAACATTCAAAGTTGAACTATGAAAAGATCAGGTAAACGAATCATCAGTCAACACACCAACAAAGCTCAAGAAAGGAATGGGTAGAAGACTACAGACACTCAAGTTTCTGAAAAGAAGTGTGGATTAGTTGACAAACGACCATAGTCTTGGTCGATTCAATAAGTAGAATGGATATACTGATATGACGTACCTGAGCCTAACGTACTCGTCGCCTCTTCGCCGACGATGCACTATGAGTACGCTGATAAACTACTAATCCAAGGAGGCCAGCGCATTCGCGACCGCACATATCGCAACGCAACATAGTCACGTCACCACGACCTATGGCATCAATGGTTCCCTTGCGTATCGCGCGCTTTCGTCCTCGGCCGCGCATTAACTGCTTGTGGAACTCGCGGACGCCGGTCTGAATCGTATTCCTCCAGGCAGTCTGGTTCAACGCTAAGTCTTCCAGACATCTATACTCAATCTTACAACGTAAAGGACTTATCTGCACAGCATCCTGGTATCTCTGCTCTTGACAAACAGGATTTCGCTTTCTTGATTTCAGTTGTCCATACAGCAGCCGTTTCAGAATACCGTCATCGCCTATCCGACGGACGTGACCCAGCCAACGAAGCTGATTCAATATCAGCAGGGCCTCCATTCCATTCATCTCTGCTCGCCGCAGTGCCTCAGTGTTCGTAACCATGTGCGACCACCGAATATCTAAAATGCGTCTTAGACAATGCAGATGAAAGCGGCTCAGATAGCGCACGTTCCGCTGATACAACCACTACGCTTCAGTGCCCTACAGCAGTACAGACAGCACCATTGAGCGATAGACAAAAAGCTTAGTGCTTGGCTTCAGACTGTGGTTCTTCCAATCACCTTTCAAAACGTCCGAAAGCAGTACTAGCTTTTGCCACACGAGCTCTCAACTCGCGGTCCACGGACAGATCGGTGGACAAATTTCTATCCTAGCAGCAAAAATTAGCGCAGCAATCGACGTCTCCATTGATGCGAATTTGGGGTGCAAGTGTACATACAGCACCTCCGCCAGGGGAAGACTAAGAAAAAGAAAATGTTTTACCTGTGTTGGTATCCAATCCAAACTTCGATGCCGCGGACGCCAAGACCGTCGTCAGGCATTGCAGTTCCTCGCTGTGTGCCTCATCAGAGGTAGATCCATACAATGTACCTTCACCCTCATGATCACACGCAACAATCTAATCATACTGACGAACTTGCCTGGGCATCTAAATTTATCAAATACCGTCCACAACGCTTCGCGGTTCACAGAATCAAAGACCTTGGTGAAGTCTGCGAACAGGGCATACAGAGGCTGGTTTCGTTCCCGGCATTCCTCCTGGATTTGTCCAGCAGCAAACATCAAGTCAATCGTACTACGGTTCACCCGGAATCCGCAGTTCCTCAGGAACATTGGCCTCTAAGACTTCCGTGTTCAGCCGGTTCAGGAGAATTATGGCAAGCACCTTGCCTGCTCAGCTCAGCAGACTCATGTTCCGATAGTTGTCAAGACATTGCCTGCTACCCTTACGTTTGAACAAGAGTAAGATAAGGGCAACTCGGAATTCTTGCGGCATCACTTCCTGCTCCCAGATGGAGTGAATCAGCTGGAGCAGTGCAACCTTCCAGTGCCAGCTCGCCATTCTCCAGGAATTCACCTGTCAATCCATCCTTACCTGCAGCCTTTCTACTATGCAATTGTTTGGTCGCTGTTTGCAACTCTAGCAAATCCGGAGTGAGAGCAAGTGAACATTTGGTGTCCTGTTGCGACAAACTGTTAACCGTCACCTAATCAATGGTAACAGGACGATTTAGTAGGCTACCAAAGTGTTTGCGCCAGACCTTCAGGATGTCTTCTAGCTGAGTGCACGAACAGCCGGCGTCCACGTCTATCAGTGCTTTAGTAGAGTGGATCGATGGACTGAAGATCGCCTTATGCGAATCGTAGAACGGTTCATGTTGTCGACGATCTATAAAGCCCTGCATCCGTTCGCCTTGTTTCACCCACCAGTTGTCCTTGATTTCGCGAACACGCTCGGCCAGTAGAAAGCGGATACTCCGGAACGTCGCCTTCTCCGCTTCATTGCACTGGTTCACTGTGGAGGCATCAAACGCGGTATTCTTCTCTCGTACCAATTCAGCGATAACCACGTTGTTGTCGTCGAACCAGTCTGGACGTTTCTGACGTTTGACATCAATCGTCTCGGTGGCTGCCGTCGTGATCCGTTCCTTCATGAAATGCCACATACCTTCAGGGCTAATGAATACAGCAGCGACGTGCAGACGAGTGGAAACTGCACGCTGGAAAGCAGTCTCCGTCTCGCAGTTCTCCGGTCGTTTGATATCCAACTTCTGCCAACGTCCAATAAACAGGCTTGCAGATATGAGTAAACAATTTGGCCCTGACCAGTCGATGATCGTTGCTACATTCAACGCCGCGCATCACTCACGTGATACGCACTTCATGAATTTCGTGTTGTCGCACAATCACGTAATCTAGCAAATGGTGGTGACCGCCTCGCAGATGAGTACACGTCCTTATGTCGCTCGCATCCAGCTAGAATCGGGTGTTCGTGATAGCCAGCTCGTGAGTAGCACACAGGTGGAGCAGACGATCACTGTTCTCATTGACCGAACCAATGCCGTAGGGTCCAAGGACTCCCGGCCAAGCTACCGAGTCGAGCCCGACTCGGGGATTCAAATCACCTAGAACAAACAGTCGGTTACTCACCAGCACCGAACGGATTGTGGCGAAAAGTTGGTCATAGAACTGGTTCTTTGTATCATCAGTGTGACACACAGTTGGACCATGAACACTGATAGATGTGGCACACCTACCTCGACCGACTCGTAGTCGCACAGACAGTATTCGAGGGCTGATGCCGTGCTGTTCGCCTATCATCAAGGCGTTGATGCGATCAGCGACTGCGAAAAAGACACCATACTCCCGAGCACCGTCTGCCGGGTAACTTATCCAGTAGAAAGTGTACGCGGCACCTGCTTCCTGTAACTTACCTTGGTCCACAAGCCTTCTCTCGTTCAAGGCTGCGACATCGATACCATAGCGACGCAGTTCCATCGCGATCAGTGATTGCGCCGTTCTGACTGTACTTTTCAGCCGCACCGATCCAGCAGCGTGCACACACTCCATGCTCCAACACAAAGCGTCAGCTATTTTGTATTCACTTGAATTTGGAATTGTGATTCCATCGTGCATTGCTTTTTTTCATCAGTTTCTACCCTTAATTTTGACTTGTCATTTGATCGGGTAGTTCTAGAATCACATTTCCCATCTTGTGGTGTGGAGATGTATTCAACTCGAGCAACCTTCAAACACTGGCGATTGACGCCGAGACACGAATCACCAAACCACTAGAGGCACGCCTTGTGTAACTCAGCAATTCATTGCAGTGGACTTCTGCAGCCATCCAACTGCATGAGACGCTGGTCAGAGTCAGTGAGTTCTGAGCCATATGCCCACCGTTGGTAGCTTCTAAAGAAGTCACAAAACTCTTGGAATAGTCAATGATATGTGACAACAGCTCTTAAAGGCAGGAACGAACACGGGACTCGCTTTATAGAATGGGAAGTTTATTTAATACAGGCGACCTTTTGATGTTGGCTAAACAAGTCATTGCTACCTTGATACCCAGTTTCTGCGATTATACTATCTGTGCTAACTGTCTGAGAGCCGAAAGGATAAGCTATAAAAGGCGTAATGGTTACCCTCTCCCAGACACTCAGTCCAGATAAAATTATCTTAAGCACAAGTGTGCTTACACGTCACTTCGCTGAAGTCGGTTATTTGTCCCTAGATAGGTCCGTTGAAGAGCGAAAGTTGAATGCATCACTCTGCAGAATAGAGCCCATTTTAGTTTCCGAAACCCTTTCATCATATTCCGAAGTTTGACATATGGTACGCTGAAGCTACTAGTAATGACGACTCGCACAACCCCTCGAAGACACGGTCATTGGAAGCGTCTGATATGTAGTGCAGTGACCGGCGATCGTGTGGCTTCTCTAAGGATCCCGGCTGCAACCGTGTCTTCTCGCCTGCTTGTTCTACACGCCTGTTCATGTGTACGCCTGCAACAGGAGGCCTGATACGAACTCAGTGCCACTTTCTTCAGTCGTGCAACTAATTGCACGCAGCGAATGTTCGGCCTTTTCTCAAAGACTCATCTATTTTTTCATTCCTCAAGGTCGTTTAACCTGAACCTCTTCGAGCATTGTTTAACGCATTCGAAGGTTCCACGCACTTTTCGCTTGGTGCGTGTTTGAGTGCCGCCAAGTGGGCTGTAGCCCATCTCGCGCTTCCCTTCTTTTTTCTCTTGGTTGCTGCCGTTGGTCCCAGACTAGGCTAGAACTAACTACTTATCATATTTCTAAATACTGCTGGAAATATACGGTTTGTTTTCAAACCTCATTGTGTTTTCTAGTTCGATGCCTATCTGGACTACGTTACGATTGCTCTTCAGGAAAGGCGTATTAAACTGTTAGTGGACGAGGGTCTAGCGCATACCCACTTGTCCGCTACAGGAGGCAACAGTTATCAAAGCAGCTACTTCATGCAAGCACCCTGGGTCTCCAGGATGTGTAAGCTTGTAGGCTCTGCTCTCGAACAGGCGGTAAAAATGCTGACATCTGGTCTACCCAGATCACAGTCTGACCGACAGCCCCACGAAAAACGCAACAAATGTCACAAGGCACGCATCACTCGTGTGTAGAAAGTGAACGAAGGGAGTATGTATCAGCTACTGTGCAAAGTAGCCACAGGGCTGAATTCTTTTCAGTGTTTAGCATGCTTAGCACGACGAAAATCGGAACGCTGAGTCAACCAAAAAACATTTTTTGGCAGGGCTCTTGCAAAAAGTGCCGTCATCGGATGCCACAAGAACAAATAATGCTCCCCCAAACACCATCAGTACATTACCCAATCGAGAGAAGGGGCACCTATCCAAAAAACAGAAACTTATAATGTTTGGAGACATCGAGCATGGCGCTCAAATTTGTCATGCAAAGGTTGTCATACTCACGTCATCAGCCCCGCCGTACTTATGCGGAGGTTATCACCGTGGGATAAAAGAAGCCAAGCTGCGACCATTCGAAAACGCTCCAAAAGAGCTGTTGGCATAAGAAATCCGACAAAGCATGTCCCCGCCACCAACTCCTTCTCCTACTCCTATGAGTGACATGCCTCCATTCTTTGATCCTTTTATGTTTTCCGTCTGGGGTCACCCTATAATGAGATAGCCTTAAGCTGCATTTATAATACCTGCCCTAGTCCGAATAATTAGCCTTCAGAATTAAGATAGATGGCATACAACAAACATCCCCACATTACTGCTCACATAGAAACATGACTGGTGTCAGAGATCGCCCTTGGACGATGAGAATTTTCCGTCCCACTTTAACGAATTCATTCCTACTCAGCATCACTCTCATTTGTTTGTCGTGGGTAATTTTAGTGTCCCAAAAGCTTCTTGAGCATAATACCCTTAACGACTACCGGAAGATAGCTTTGGCTCAGCTATCATTAGTTGTGCAAGAGGAGGTCTGGACACAACACGTGAAGTCTGCAATGAGGTACCGTCCGAGGCAGATCTCTTCTTTGATGGATCTCGTAATCATAAACGAAAGTCACTGCCTTGATCAGGTTAGTATTGAGACCCCCTTAAGTCACACTGATTATTTGATCCTGGTCTTTGACTTCCTCTACTACTGGATACACCAACTTGTAAAAAGGCCGTTCATTCGCAACTTCAACCGGGTTGACTTTAATAGCATGAGAAACCATTTCATGCGGTTCAACGTGAACGCCACTTCAGTTGACCCTGAATACCAGCGTATAAAAAGTGTGTTACATGAAGCTGACTTGTATGTTCCAAGCGAATTGGCAGAGCTTCTCTCGCTCTCCTCTCCGAAGATGGTTTCACCGACTTCTTAACAGCCGTCCGAGGCTACTTGCCAAGCAAAGACAGTCCGATAAGCTTGAAGAAGCTGAAGCAATACGTAAAATGCGCAGTCAGTATAAATAGAAAATCCGTCACAGCCGTCGCCAAGAACAGTTAAAAGTTCCCAAAACAGCGCGCACAAACAAAAACTTTCTCTTTAACCACACGCGATGCCGTCGTAAGAACCCACCTTTAGCTCTGTCCGTGCAACAATCGAACGGTAAAATCACTTTTGAAACCAACGTCGTCCTTTAGTTACTCAAGGATAAGTAAGCCGCCGTTTACACCTCTGACTCATCAACCTTTTCTTAACGTCTACTCTCATGGGTATTTAAGCAGCCTTTTCATTTGCAGAATTCTCAGTGCACGACATTCAAGATTTGTTTTCTAAGTCTAACCCTTTCAGTTTCATGGGCCCGGACCAGAGTAATTCACGAATGCCGAAGGACGCGTCTTCCATAATTGCTAAAGCACTTCATGACATTTTGATGTTGAGCCTTTCAGCTAGGATCTTTCCCAAGACATGGAAAGAAACTACCGTCATCCTTATTTATAAGTCCGATGATCGGCGATCTCTTATCATTTATCAACCATTCAGCCTAATGAGTATTGTGTGTAAAATGTTAGGGCGTCTTGTTAGACGAGCCACCTTAAAGTGCCTTTCACACAATAATCTCATAGTCGTACCTCAGCACAGATTTTTACTAGATAGGCCTTGCGAAAGGAACACGGTGCTTTTTATGGACAGCCTAACAGATGCAACATATCATGGTCGTACATCAGACGCCATTTTCTTTGACCATGCTGAGACGTTTGACCGGGTACCACTGTAGCGTTTTGTACAGCATAATTTTCATTGTTTTTCACATTTTTTCACCTTCTTCAAATTCACATGTACATTCGTTTAAATCATGTGAGTTGATTCAATTTACAATAAAAACACACACTTCCAAGGTCGCGAGTCCTGTGTTCTCTCTCTGCGTTCTGTGTCACGTGCGTACGGATTTTTGGGAGAATTAACGGCTAACGGAATCCGCATTTATTTCAGCACAATTCCAAATTCGTCTGTCGTCGGAAATATCTCCGTTGTGACTTCTAAAGTTACTTGGGAACTATACGCCAGCTTGCATCATTTGGATACTTCATTCCGTGTGATGGAACTCTAAACGACGCACCTTCACGTACTACTGTGAGTCATTTATTTTCATTTTTGTCACTTTTTGATTTCGTACTTACTCCTTAATTGTATATAGCGTTTGGATCCACTACACCACACAACCAATTTTTACAGGAAATGGAAGCATGCGGTCTCTAAGGTAATACTCACCGTTGGATCGCCTCATTACTTAATAATGGAAAATTCCGTGTTAAAGCCGGCTCTGGTCTCTCCTCTCTCGCACCTATTTTAGCGTACTACAAGGAGCTGTCCTTGGTCCACTACTATCTTTAATTATTATCAGTAACTTGCCGCAGAGGACTTGTAGTCACTCGCCTTCCTATGCGGATGATATGAAAATCTGGAACCCTCATGAACCCACAATTTTGCAAGCTGACTTCAATGCAATGATCAGAGGAGTGGTGTCCTCCTGTCAGCGACGACAAGTGTGCACACGTCCCTTGGTGGCGATTCTGCCAACTTCTTAGTAACACATTATACACACACAGAAGTGCGTGCTGCCAAGGTGGGTCTTTAAAAGACCTGGGCGTATGACTATCGCTCAATCTGTTCTTCCTATTACATCAAGAAAAATCAGCCGAAAAAAGACTCGCTGTACTGGGCATGATAAAACGGACGTTTCCCCGAGTTGACAGGAAGGCTTTTTCAAGCTGTTTACGAGGTTTATATCCTACCATTGTTTGATAGACTGACTTTGTTTGCTGTTGTCTTAACAAAGACATAAATGCGCCCGAGTGTGTACAACGAATTGCGACAAAAATCGTAGTCGGTCTTCGGAACGTTACGTACGAGTCTCGGTTTCGAATTCTTGGTCTACTCTCTGGAATACCAAAAATCCCGAGGAGAACATTCCTACTTTTCTTTTTTGAAAAGCCGATAGAAAAACTCTAGTCTCAAACGGGCTAAGAGGTTACCATAAAAAATTCTTTAGAAAGCAACCTCAAACACTTGTCAGACAAAATTCTTGCCACAGGGTGGTTGACCATTGTTGTTAGTGCTTGTTCTAAGATGTGATTTAAGGCCTAGTTAGACGTTCATCTGCTTGGTAGAAGTAATGGATGAATGATAAGATCTTACATTTTTCATGTCTATTGCTCCTACGTTGACAGTGTATTTAGCGACAGCGGTGGTATACCAGGTTTCCATGAGTGTACTTCAGGAAAGTTGGTGCGTGTGTGAGACCATCGTTGTCGTGAAAAAGGCCAATGGATCAGTTCGCATCTGTGCTGATTTCTCTACCGGGCTGAACGCTGCTTTGGAGGCTAACTGCCATCCGCTGTCCGTCCCTGAAGACTTGCTAACGATCCTTAATGGTGGAACGTGCTTCGCCAAGCTCGATCTGGCCAATGAATACCTGCAGGTCGAAGTCGATCCACAATCTCGTGGTCTGCTGACGATCAACACA
>LUCH01002905.1:0-61136 GCA_013368495.1 Paragonimus heterotremus
TAATCGCTGGGCTATCGATTGGAGTTAACAGACAGTAACTGTGTCTCCATTTCGAGCCGATCGGGCAAACTGATCATTACTCACACGCGAAAGTGGCCGAGCGTCCACATATGATAATTCGGTCGTGCCTAACGTGAGGTCAATGGCGCAGTGGTAAACACGGTTGCCTCATGAACAGCGTGTCCGTGGTTCAAGTCCCGGTAGTGGCGACGATATGCACTACTGATCAGTAGCTCGTCGACGAGCTGCTCTAATGAGAGCGAAACTCGAGTGTAGTGCTTCTGCTGTTCGAAATGGGCCGACTGTAAAGTCTATGGCAATGTTACACCTGCGATCAATTGTGGGTGATGATCAACTTAAAATTTATTGTTTTACATCAACCTACAAGGAGCAAAAGTTTTGTCACAAAAATACCAACGAGTGTAATTCACTCACTTTATTCGGATACCATTAAATGCACTTCCAAATATTCAGTAGTACATTATTCTGTTACTGATCAGTCAGTTCGATTTTGGCGTAAACCTTATCTCGTTTCTGAGTTAACTTATGCACTGAACAAATAGCTTCCTCTAACTGATAGAAAGTGACCATTTGTTAAGTCGTCCAGGAAATATATTATTAATAAGAACAGTAGTTTCTAATTCTAGCCGATCAGATTAATTTTTACTCATTTATTACATAAAGAACAGATAATCCACTTCTCAGCTTGCGTTAGGCTTACTGGTAATTTGACATGAAGGATATGTTGTACCAATAATGTTTGCAGAAATCGCTTCAAACCCCTTAGAAAAAAAATTAAATACACTATTCAGTTATCACTCCCTTAAAAAGGATACAATGTGTTGGACTGAAGATGGGCCATTAGAAAGAATGTTATGACATTTAGAAACGAGTGGATTAAGGTCTTGCAACCACTCGTTCTACAAAAAACAAAACATGAAAATTCGACAGACTAAGCCAACTTTCATTGCTCCTTACATTCTACCAGTTGGTTGTGTAGTAAAAGTCACCGGTGTAAGTTACGGTGGTTGAAAATAAATCATGATCGCCTTAACATGTTTGGCGTTTCGCGAATTCCTACCATTCCAATCTTCGATTTGGCTCAGGGAACGTGGTCAATGCTTCAATCGATTTTTTTTGATCAGTAATGCAGAAACCTAAACCCAATTCACCGGAAGATTTGTTCAGATCTGTGATTGATACTGGAATACTCATGTTACGCACAGCAGTGTTCATGCACATTCGGTCACGTGTTTTGCGAGCATGACCAAAGATGGGACTGATGTAATTTTTGTCTGTCCAACCACATTCGGCATACCCATCTATTTTGGCTGATTCATCACAAAAAGTGAACCACCACAAGCGCTCTAATGAAAGCTCTCCTGTCTGTCTTTTATTTCGATGCCTATTGGGACTACATTTCAACTGCTGTTCGTAAAAGGCGTTTTAAATTTGTAGTGGACGAAGGTCTAGTGTATACCCACTTGTCCACCATAAACTTAAAACGCCATTCCAGAACAGCAATTGAAAGGTAGTCCCAACAAGCATCCAACTAACAGAACGCAGTAGGGTTCGGAAACAACTCGTATACTTCCGGCGATGTTTGGAAATGTGATAAGCAGCTAGTTCTAGCCTAGTCTGGGATCAACGGCAGCAACCAAGAGGAGAAAGGAAAGAAGCGCGCGGGCTCTAGTCCACTTGGTGGCACTCAAAAGTGCGCCAAGCGATCAGTGCTTAGAACCTTCGAGTGCGTTAAACAACGCTTAAAAAGGTACAGGTTAAACGACTTTGAAAGATGGAATGACAAGTGAATCGTTAGGACAGTGGCGGGCATTCGATGTGTGCAATTAGTTGCACGACTGAAGAAACCGGCAGAGTTCTTATTAGGCTTTCTATAGCAGGTGTACACAGAATTATGCGTTCCGAACAAACACGTGGGAGGACACGGTTGCAGCCGGGAGCTTTGGAGACACCACACGACCACTGGTCACTACAGGCCTACGCACATGATGGAACCCTAACATACCTAAAATGACTGTACGTTAATCTGAAAAACGTTGAGCGAGGCACGTGTAACCAACGTCACCAAACATCGGAACCAAGTCATTCCACTGAAAACTTAGTGCTATTAGTGTAAACAACACGATCGAGTACAGAAACAAACCTCACTTTTTCTGCGTTGGCGAGACAAAGTATAACAGTTAGCCGCAATGGGCCTTCAAGGGTCCAAATGCACAACTGCAAGCCCAGACGACTGACAAGCCTTGACGAACCGACGATCCGATCGGTATGGTATGTGACTAATCATCTGACCTTCAGGCCGATCGACTGGCTGTTCACACAGTCACGGCGGCCCATGGGAAGGCCGCATTTACAAGGACGGGAGAGTGTGAGCGATTTGACAGAGAGCAAAGGATGTACGAGCAGGTGAGTGGAAATCAATGACTGGGAAGGGGCGGGCTGCAGAATTTATACATTTGGATGCGCATTGTGATAATAACATCAAGGAATTAATAACCCATGCTTACGGGAAGGAGCACAACGAGGTCAGTCGAAGTGAATTTCGACCTCCGGAAATATCCTGCATTGACCTTTTTGTGTACAGTGGTGAAAGTCGAATGTCATCAATCCATCTGGTTGAATAATTGATTCGACTCGGTTTTCTATGAGAGTATATTGGGTAACCGGACAACGAAACACCATTTAATCAAGATAAAAAGTGTAAACTAACGGAACGTCGATTATTTTTAAAAATTTATCCATAAAATATGCCAAGGTCCACGCATATACCAGCCGACGCAGAATGTAGGTCGATCACTACCAACCTATCCGATAAATGACCAGTTGCTGAGTGCAGCTTGTTTGAAGCAGGCTGCTGGCCAAAACAATGATTTTGAACGTTCGTCGAATCTGAAACATTTAGTTGGTCGAATCAAGTTTGTGGAAAACAAAGATCGATTGGTCAATCGGATTCAAAAATCGCTGCAGTCCATTGACGATATTTGATATTGCTTTATGTCGTATAGAGGTTGTACTGTTTCTAGTACATTGAGATTAACGACTGTCGTCTAGACCTGCGTTGTTCTAATCGTTTCGAAGCGTTCGTCAACTAATCGTTGCTCTGGTTGTAAATACCTTAAGATTTTTGCACTAGAATGAGAACGTCTTCATTACAAAGACATGTTTCAAAGCAGACTAACCCAATCTAACGTGATACACATAACACAAAATACGTAAACAAAGGTTTTTAGAGTTGATTCATAACTGATGGTAAAGTTGGTCTTCTCTCTCAGGCTAGCAGTTTTTCTTCTCAGACTGATAAAAACTGACATTAAACATGGCAAGAAAAGAGCGGTTAATCAGTCCGTAATATAATGTGTGTGTGTGTGCCATATTCATACAGTAGCGTCCATAATTCTGAGCTCACACATCCCATTGTTACGTCTTCATGGTGTCTGTGGATTTCCACGGATCATACACAAACCGATACACACAGGTATATAGAAGGCTAGCACTGTGTTACAAATTCTGCATCAGCATGTAAACATCTCATTATCTGAAAAATTTTCGAGATGCTAAATAAGGATAACGTTGCTGCTAACCTGCAGTTAACGTGAGAAGCTTTTCAGCGAAGAACGCCTATACCGAAGAAGTTATCTCCCGTTTTCTCATCACTCGTACGACTGTTTCTCCACATTGATTTAAGCGGGCTTTCGTGCAAGGGCTTCATATATGTGCATCTGTAAAGTTGTTTACAAGATTTCATTCTGACCAATATACTAAAGAACGTCGAGGGTGATAGTTAAACGAGGGTTGATTCTATCGGGGTTTGGACCGGCCCCTTTACTACAGATCGTAAACTTCTGTTTATTGAAGGTGGCTAACTTTGTAACCGTGACTACATACACCTTACCGTTAGGATAATTATTTGCAACGAATTAGATTACACTTGCATTTTTCCGATAGAAAACAGTGAGACTAAGCGTGTATGTTCCAGACACTGTCCGAACACACACCTCAAGAAACACAGTCGAAGGAAGGCCAAAAGGTCATAACTGTTGTAAAATTGTTTACATAAATGGAGGACTCGTGCGTACACGTAGCTTGCTGCTGATGTTTATCAGCTATGCACTAGCCACAACACAACGAAACAGTTCACTAGGTTAAACTAAAGACCAGTTATCAGAACGTGATTTGTGGGTTTCTCGGTGTTTGTCTATCTAGCTACTGTTTACAACCACGAAGACACGTTCATCAGGCATCAGTAAACAGGACTTCGTGCGCGAAAGATATTGGTTGTAATCATCAGTTTACCTTGTTACTGACGCTTGCGTCTCCCACCCTTTTCTTTAGTGTCATGTTCACATGCTAGATTAGTTATATAACTATGAATGTCAATATGCTGATATATGTAGCTATGTATATATAGGCAACCAGAAGCCATGCATACATATTCAGAGACAATAGCTCACTTGCAAGTGAACTAGCCAGTTTATTTAAGACTTACTGGGGTCTGTAGTTCAGTGCGCATGCTAAGAACACTTGTTGGAAGTGTGGAGAAATGCAGTCTATCTGAAGTTGATAATTGGGAAATGAAATAATATCCAGAAATTTCGGCATCCGTTTATCCTACAGCAGGATATGTGATCTAAATTTTCAGAATAAGTATACCTCATAAGTGGCAACAGCTACGAAAGTGGTCGCTTATTTTTAATGACGTCTGACCATTACAAAGGCATATCACCTAAACTACCTTAGCTTACAAAATATATGTAACCTTTGTCACGTTTTGTTGTAACCAGCAGTTCTGTCTACCCAGTGTATTGAAGCATAAAGAAGCCACATTCTGCAATATGTACAAATTAATTGAGTTTGCCAGTCGCAGGCGTAAAACTTGTAAAGACAGAGGGGGAGTGAATACGCACACACTGGGACAAGTTAATATGGCAATTTACCAACATGGCAAAAAGACAGATATTACGAGATTTTAACACTTAGTTCATTCTCGTTGATTGCAAACATAAAATCATTGATTATATGTAAAGGCTCCTGGCAACAAGAACAGAAACTAGACGTAATGCAAGTTAAAAAATTCAGGGTCGATTTGGCAGTGACGGTACTGACTGCATCAACACATTTTTTCGCAAAAGACTTCTGAACTCATCCCACCCCAATTTAAAAGTTTCTGGTGAACAAGAGAATGAGGGAAGGCTGCTGTTTTTAGGCACTGATCGGTCGACGTGAAGACGGTACGCGATGTTTCGAAAGGCAATAGGGAGTGATCAAAACCTTCGATGTTCCGCGTTATCACCGGTGGCATAGACGCATGGCTTACTCCGGATCTGGTTTCAGAGAGCCAGGCAAATATGTACTTAATACGTCATCAGTAAAGAGGAAGAATTTTTGATGGACATTTTACTGGCCAACGGTAATCTGTAAAAATTTGTAGAAACTCACTGTAACCCACGAGTAATAAAAATGCACACTGAGGCTGCTTCCAACAAACAAGTTTTGCTACATATGACTTTAAAGGTGATCACATAGCAACTGATGTAGGCAGAAAGTTATGGTCAGCCCTTAGTCGTACCTACCCAGCTGCTGTATTGCGAATGTTGTTCTCCACTCGCTGTGTCGTCTTCCACGTTCCTGATCGTAATTCAACAGACTATTATCTGATTTGCCAGTTCACTTGCAGTTGTGATGACAAGTACATTAGTAGCAGGGGCCCGAATTTACGACAACGGATAAGAGAACACATCCCTAAGTGGTAAATGAACACGATGACCCAACAAAAAGTAGCAACGCAGCGGTTAAGCTAGAACCCGGCGTCTTCGACTGTTAAACACATTTTGAATACAGCTCACCTGGTTGAACCGTTAACATCGTTCACTCTGTTGTTATGTGACCGGAACTCGAAGCAGTTGGCAGTCACGAGGGTCACGCTAATTAAGAAGAATCGACCACTTTTCCGAGCGCAAAAGTTGTTGATGCAGTCAGTACCGCTCTCGTGGGGTTGACTCTGATTTTGTAAGTGTGCGTCACGTTTAATTGGCGTTCTTGTCATATATAATCAGTGTTTTATGTATTCGATCGACGAAAAGTGTTAACACCTCACAATATTTGTCTTTTTGCATTGTTGGTGGATTGGATTAGGGGAACTCAATTTTACAAATTCGTATGGCAGAAGGACCATGGTAACCCCACTGATGAGTTGTACTGGGTATAACTTTTCTAAGAACCAGTAACTTCAGGTTCAGATTGCATAATACTGATTTAAAAGAACCCGCTGGTTTACCAGATTGAAACCGGTTGTTTTAACCAGTTCTGTATATCTATCACTCACCTAGAAAAATGTCGACCTGTTCCGCTAATGTGCACGTCATTGCAACTACAAGTGAATCGGTACATAGCGTGAGATGCTGACAAGTTGGAAGCATCGCGATCGCAACTGTTGAGAAATGGTCCGCTGGTTCATTGAACTAAGTGCAACTGCTTCGCCGCAAACGTAAGAGCTAGAGCTGACGTTGATTTGTTCCTGAGATAGTTTTCCAGATGAGCTGCTTTTGAATGGCTAAATCAGCAGTTTATGTAACTTTTGAGCCCCTTGAACTGACTTAGTGCACTAATTCACCTTGTTACCTGTCCCAGTAAATTTCTCAATGTGCTGATGAAGTTTTTTTCAGTATCTCTTGTTCTCATCCACAACTTGTTCAAACAAATCGTTTTTACAGGACGAATAGCCAAGCCAAAAGGATGAAGTTGCATTAATTTATGGGAAAACAGGGTTGAACGTTAAACCTGATATAACTTAGGCGTTAACAATCAGTTACTGAGTGTGTCACTGACAAGTGGTTCTACAGGTTTAATAACTGAGATCTTGCAACTCAGCATGTACAGCGTTCAGCATGTGAGCACACTATTGCTGACGCTGGTTCGAATCCAGTCGAGAGTCAGATTCTTTGTAATTCTAAACCACAAAATAGTTATAGCTGTTATTACTCTCACTCTGACGAAGAATACCTACTGATGATAAAAATAGCCGTTAAACAAGAACTTATGTGACCCACAAGCTATTTAGCTGTGAGCAGTACCTGTTTAAAGATAATTAGTAACTGATTGACTAAGGGTCTGTGATTACCATTTCACAAATGATGAAGTGCTCTAACTTTTTCGAGGAAAATTGCACAAAATTTTAACGGTGAAATCAAACTTGTGTGTGTGCCGTGTTCAGGAAACCCGAACACCGGTATGTGCAACTAGATTATGGGGGAACAAACAACACAGTACGGACAGGAGGGCAGAATTTAGAGACGAACATGCACGAATAAACTCACCGCAAGTGGACCGGAGTAACTTATTACAGCCATGTAGATATACCCGCTTGGAAGTGTATTTACAAGAAGGCCGAAATGTTTTGCGCTTGTGAACTCACAGAGGTTGGCAGATGTACTTACCTGAGAAATATTAACGAACCACAAAATATATCATCTTGCTTTCTTGGAAGCGTAAAAGAGACTTAGGCTGTGTCCGGTTTCCAGTACGTGTTTGGTGGCGGTGGGATTAAGTCTGGTGTGCAGTTTTCCACTTTACGTGCAACCACTTGGTGTATGTTCGTCAGTCAACATGATCAGTGACCGACTAGTCATCCTAACATAGCGTTAACCAAAACGTTACAAAATCTTTTGAAGTCAGTGGGAAATGCCTGAATAAAATTGGTCTCTCTTCGTTGCAGACACAGAAACGGACATTGAACGCTATACGGCTTAACTGGGCGGCACAGTAGGGAAAGTGTCATTTAGGCAAAGTTGGACTTGTTTGACAAACTGATCATCCAAAAACGAGCTTACCAGGTTTACTGATTTCTTTGGTACAGTTATTTTGTCTAATCACTGCTTACTTGGCGATTGATGCTCACGATAAACTGTACTGGGCGGTCACTTTTCTCCAATGTGGAAAATAGGTCTGTAACTTCCTCTGAAAAAGTAACATTAGTACCAACTCGATGGGGCCTGTCAAACGAAGTTCGTAGTGCACCTGATTCGGTTTGCATGATCAACGTACAACGAATGAAATGATTTTAACCGCAAGAAATGTATATTCTCCAATACTCAAGCTGGTAAAACCAAGGTGAGTTGGGGTGTTGTAAACACCTGAGTAATTATCGTTCACGTGACCTGGGGTGGGTACTGGTCATTTATCTGGTTACGATTAATCACTCTTTCTGATTGGTGCATCCGACTCAGCACAGTTCCAATGAAGTTGCTGTGCTTACTGACAAACACGAAAATAATTGGCGGCCTGATGAATTAGGATTCCACTTCGACAAGTTGTACGGATGACACGAGTAGTCTCAGGAAACAAGGCGATGGCATTTCATTGTATGTGAAATCTATGGTGTACTAATTAGTAATTTGGGATGACTGACTTGATCCTCCTCGAACATTGCTAATCTCTGAGACTAAATAAACCTATTACAATAACACTGATTGAATTACGGAACTACTAACTCCGAAGTTAGACAAACGAGTCCGAGTCGCACGCATGGACGCATGAGAAATGACAATTGAATTAACGACTGATATTCATGAGAGATTACACGAAGGATGTTTACTGAGTAGCCTGTAAAAATATCCCATTCTTTTGTTCACTCTAGGCAAGTGATTATTCAACTAGAATACGTTTAGGAAAATGAGATCATAATAGGTAAACGCAACACAGTTCATACAAAATATAGTTTTCTGTTGTTTGTTGCAGAATGTTTAACACTTCCCTCTCAGTTCAAACTGTCCGAGAATCCATAAATTACTGTTCATCACTGCGTGCACGTACTATGGATTAGTAGTTGGAAGTTAAATGCACAATCACTATATCGTTCGACAAAACGGTAAAACCGGTTCGACCGATGTATGCTTTCTTAACCCAAATTTCTAGTCCCTTGCCGTTGTCAAATCGTTCTCTTCCCAGTAGTGATTACAGAATTTTAAAGTAGTAAGAGAAGGCTTTACTTTACAATAAACCTTTTATCAAATCCTAAAAAGTAGTAGATTGCAGAGGATTTAGCTTAACGCAAATCTCGCACCATTTGCTAATGATCACGACTTTCTTACTCCTATAGATTTTACGGTCACCTTCTTTCAGAAAGAAACATTCAAGCCGAGTTATGCTCATGTTCAGTGCACATTATTCACAATCTCTTACTAACTACCATTAGCAAAAATATCGTTGGACAGGCTTACTGATTTCCGTGACCTCGACTTGAAGACAAGTCCTAGTCATGGGGTCACTCAGTGGAGTTAACTGGACAGTTACTCTGTCTCCCCTCGAGACGATCGGACAGTCTGAGCGTAAATCATGAGAGAATGTGGCTGAGAGCCTGCAAATGGTGATTCAGTCTTGCCCAATGTGAGGACGGTGTCGCGACGTTCAGTGCGGTTGCCTCGTAAAAGTTTAGCCAGAGTTCTTATCCCGGCCGGCTGACAAATTCGAACGGGGATGAAAATTGAATTTAGTGTTTATTTTCGAAAGGGGTTAACTGGAAAGCCTCAGGATGAGACGACAGCTAAGATCATTTGTGAGTAGCATCCAGATTGCCAACTCTTTCTGGTATCCTCTCAATTCCATTCTACCTACTTCCTCCTCATTCGTTCTCAACCTTTCATCAGATGATCTCCAAAATTGTCATTACCCGATGGATTGCAGTTTCTTTTTGGTTTAAGTTATAAGGGATTTTATATCCATCTTATTTGTAGGATATTCTACAGCAGTTAAACTATGCATATCCTGCAGGTTCTTCCGTTATAGTGTTTTCACAGATATTATAATCACACTCCTTTCTGGAAAGTTCCAGAAATATACTACATGAGCTATTTCTATTATCAATAATCTGATTGCGAAGCCTGGCCAGGAAAAATCTGCTCGGCAGATGCCTTGAAACGCCAGTTAGATATTGAAGCCCATACTGTACACGAGAATGGCTTCGCGAACAACTTTGTGACCAAGACCTAGGAGAACAGTTTGGGGTTCAGTACAGATTCACTTGGTTAATAGAGAACCCACTTTCTATGTGATTGTCATGCAAAAAGGATACACTGTCCGAATCACTAACACACTAGACGTTTCACAAAGCATCATCCAGCGTGGATCTGGATAAGCGAAAGAAAATCAATCACGAGTACCAATGCAGTTCTTCTGACTGACAGCAATCATCAGGGCAACATAGATCGATAGTCTACTGCTATCCATAGGGTTTCACCGAATCGGTCAAAATTCACACACCAGCCGTCATTGGCCCACAATAAGGTCATCACCAGTCGATTACGTCACCCAACTTTTTTCATTCTATTGCTTCAGCCGTCTTGGCCGTTAGTTGACTCTTATGATCAATACGTAGATAGTTAACATCCAACCGGCTTCCAGGAGCATACAAATGAGAAACTGAATTTTTACCAAAACGAAGTTTTGCATATGCACGTTTTTATTTTTGTTCTGCTGTTTTATAGATGTACCAGCCGTATGAGATTTTATGTAAAACATGTGCGCTATTTTTGTGTTCCATAGTTCAATTTATCTTACTGTCATAGGTTCGTACTTTGTACAAGCGAGATAAACATTAAGAGAATACACATTCTTTTTCCTGGGTTAACCAGGGACTAATAGGAATGAGAAGAAGAGCCTTGATATCCAGCATGTTAACTCACTGAATCACCAGGCTAACGAAAACAGAACAAACCAGACCATAAAAGTGGATATGTATATGTTCAAGCGAACGGACAAAAAAAGACAGATACATACAGATGCACATCTAACTGCCTGAAAGGGGAATAGGGTGGTGGTTAAAAGGACTGTCATTTCGACTGACGCCTCGACTACTTGAACAGAGGTCCTTGATCTCTCATCCCAGATTTAGCCTGTGCAGTCCAGAAAGAAAACGTTCTGTCCACATAGTGATTTAACGAACTGAAACTGAAGTTTAAATGGGGTTTATTAAGGATGTTTACTAGTGGGTGAAATCATTATTGCTTTCGTGTATATATATAGTATGACGTTCAACATCCAGGCATGTCCTCCGAAGCAAATGGATGGGTACATGAAACTGACCAATTTCCAGTGGATATCTTCATGATTAAATTAAATCGTACGTTATGTGTAGTCCTTATAAAACCATTGTGATATAGATTCTGCGTAGATTTCATCATGACCTTCCTTGAATACTCACGCGATTCAGATATTTTACTACTGCGAGTGAATTAAGTCCATTCTGACCTAAAGCTTATTTGAGAAAAAGAAACCAGTGACTTTCTTCTATTCTTGAGCATCTTAATCACTCGAGGATCAGACTGCATGTTAGAATGATTTATCTACAAGAATCCTATGTGGACAAGATAATTCAAAACTTCCGTTCTATCCAATACAAGATAATCATGATAGAACCGCTTTTTCACACAACACGGAGGACGATCTAACTCTAGAATAAAGCACAATAACAGATATACAGAACGACACGTATATCTGCAATATAACAACACTATTTCTGCAAAGACAAAGATAGGTCAGATGTCACAGAGGGTGGTGTTTCAAGAACGTCTTTTTCTGTGGGACGAATCGTCAACGATGATAAACAGGAATCTGGCAACAGATTTTGCGTGAACGGATAAAGCTTCAAAATTCATTGTAACGTTATATATCACAGTTCTACCGGTTTTTGTCAGTTAAGAAAAAACCCTTTACAGCTGTTGTAGAAAGTTCGCTTTTTACCAAGAATGTGAATAAAGAGAGTGAAGTGATATTGTACGATTTATGTCTCGACAAACTTCGTTGCATCTTCACGACGACACACTACAAACAATTTATATATCGGTAGGGGATAGCGAACAAGAAAGCAGAGAAAGCCAACTGTCAGAGTTCACAACCAGTGTCACTACTACGGTAGTGGCAATGACGTATCTTTCAGCTGTCTGGTACTGATATATAAATGGTCTGTAGTACGTGTTGTATTCTTATTCAGGGCAATCAACAGTAAGCCTTACAGACTATAACAAAGGTAGAGAGAACACGTGACTCAGTAGAAGTACAAACTATATTGTCCCACTTACGAGCGATAGCGTCATTCTAATGTACGTGGAAGAATGAGTCGTTGATCGTTGAAGGTGCGACCAATCAGAACGCAGCTTGAGTCTCTGCACGTGTGGGCCAGCCAGCCGGCATTGACGCGCATACATCTGCATGCACTCGTAGAGGTGAATCCAAATTTGTTGGGACATAAATCATGCAATATCAGCCCACTATCTTTTTTGTTCAAATGTTATAGAAAGTGCTTAAGGGTGTTTTATGAGCTACATAAAAAATACAAACCGACAACTGGAAGCTTTAGTCGAGAAGCGCGTTCTAAACTGACTGCAGAAAGTCCAGAGCGTTGTGCTGAGACTGAAGGAAAACAGGCGACATACTCAACAACAAGTCACAACATCCAAACCCACTACTGATGTACTGTCCAGGGTTTCCGGAGTAAATTGTTTTGGTTTTGCCGTTAAAGTTATTGTGAACGATAATTCCAACATGAGCAGTTATGGCAGCTTTAACTCAGCCCACAGCAGTATTAAATTCACCCAGGAGTCAGACAACAACGGTCAAATAAATTTATTGAACGTTGGCATAGTAGGACGAGAAGATGGTTCAATCCAACGACATGTGTACGGAAAACAAACTTGGAGTGACCAATACATTCACTTTGACAGTTTCGTTCCGCTAAATCAAAAGCGAAACCTTATACGATGTCTGACGGGAAAGGCGTCAAAGACACTGACACTCTACAAGCTGAGCTAGACTTTCTGCCAGAAGTGTTCATGCAGAAGAGCTATCCAATGCGTTTCATTCAGAAGGCGGTGCAGGGGGTAGAGTTGAAATTTAAGTCCCCTTCTGTTAATAAGAAACTTGTCTTCCTTTCAAGCGTGATCCCATGGCCGAAGTGATCTCGAGAAAACTCAAAAAGTCAGTCGAAACAACATACTTCGCCGGTCACTTGTGCGTGAGTTTCCGTTCAACACCCATTATCGTGTCACAACTCAAAGACAAACTTACATGTTCTACAACCAGCTGTTTTGGGTACTCATTTGTTTGCTCGTGTCGAGCATCATACATTGGTCGTACTACAAGACGATTGTCTGACAGAGTGCGTGAACATCATCCTACTCAGTTGAATAGTGGTGTGGTCAAAATGGTTACAAGTGCAATCGTTGCTCATTTGACTGACTCTAATCATTCTGTCAGTAAGAAAGACGCTTTTCAAATTGTTTACTGAGTACTAAGGAATCGATCAAAGATGGTGAGATTCCGAATGTTGACCGCTGCCGAGGCCATTAGTATCCGATTCCGCAACCCTGACCTCTATGCTCAGACGAAGTTCGTTCGGACACTTAATCTGCACTGGCTCACAATCAGTCAAGCCGACGAATTGGAACAGTGGTTGCGTAACTGATAACACACGCTGTCCATAACCCCTAATGACCGTTTCTCTTACTCACCTAAGTTACCGTTTTCCTAGTTATTGTGTTGTAATTAGCCTGATGATCAAAAACAGAAAACAAGTCGTGTTCGCTACTTTATCGTTCCCATGACTTCATTGGATATTTTCGAGCGCACCAACAAAGGACACTTGTGAGTGACCTTCACTTTTGTCGTGGTCGTGTGCTTCTCTGGTCTTCACGAACGACTTCAGCTATGGTGACAACTGTTGTTGTCATCCCGACTACACGTCTAGACTGTACTGCCTGGACTTTTGTCTGGTCCATTTCTTTTGACCTTGCTTTGTTGCTAGTCCCAAACCCTATATATACGATGAGGTTTGTCACTATGGTCTTCGGACTGAGAGACATAATGAGGCTCCGTTTGAAGGCCAATCTTTACCATGTGTTCACGCCGTAGCCTCGGGTGGATGGGTTGGCTGAGAAGAGATTAACTGATAGCGTATACTCCATACTTCGTCGTTCATTATCGCTATCTGTCGTGCTGTTATCCAACGTTTCATTAACCGTTACTCCGCTCACTCTACACGCACGTATACCGTAGATCCAGATACAACAACCACAATTCATCTTTTTGCACTGAGAAACAATCTGTTCTGACGTTGATGTTACCTGTCTAATTATTTTGACTTTTCTATTTTCAACTCTATACGTCTAATACCACAAACAACAAATTCCGTTCCGTGGAGTACACTGTTTTAAATTACCTGTCTATTTATGACCAGAATGTAAGCAATGTCAAACATGAAGAACGTTGCACATCATGTCTTTTCTGATTGTCTCAGTCAAGTGTAAACAAACAGTGTCGACGTCATGAGACAATATCACTTTTTGAGAACTAGCCGTCATGCAATCAAAATTATCATATAGAATGCATTTATCAACAAATTTCGGCATACGTAGAAGTCGGCAATTCAAACACCATTCCAAATGTGTACGCATGT
Organism: Paragonimus heterotremus; assembly: GCA_013368495.1. Lineage (NCBI taxonomy): Eukaryota > Metazoa > Platyhelminthes > Trematoda > Plagiorchiida > Troglotrematidae > Paragonimus > Paragonimus heterotremus. Next base: position 14,465 of record LUCH01002905.1, read on the forward strand.
AGACCGTGTCTGTACGAGATCGGAACCAATGTGCATCACTGTTACACAGACGCCGTTTTCTAATGTCCCTCTATTTATTTCTTGATCCTCTGATGCTCTAATCATATATTTATATGATATGTGGAGGTAAACATACGAGAGATACTGTGACGTCCACGTGATTCGTGTATCATTATTCCGGTAAACTGTGCTGCGTAAAATAGCAGTAGCTGGTAACCCGCCGAGCAATGGCACGTCACTATGAAAATGGCATCATGTTATTAATTATATGCCATTACTTATATCACTACTCACAAGCGAAAGTGGTTGAGCGTTCATATATGATAATTTGGTCGCGCCTATCGTGAGGTCAATGATGCAGTGGTAAACATGGTTGCCTCATGAACTGCGTGGCCGGAGTTCTAGTCTCGGCAGTGGCGAGGATGTGTACTACTGACGAGCTGCTCTAATGAGAGCGAAACTCGAGTCTAGTGTTTCTGCTGTCCGAAAAGGGCCGAGTGGAAAGTCTATGCGAATGCGACAGTTTCGATCAATTGTGGGTGATGTTCAACTTGGAAGTATATACCAGTTTAACCACAGTGGCGACGTTCTGTTCAAGTCACGCCGAGTTGTTACTCCAGATGAAAGTCAAGCTTTGTAATTTTACCGGATTCGGTGAGATTGTGAATTGCCTTTCCAGAAAATTAAGATTTTCTATCTGCAGTGTATTAAAAAACACCTGTGTTCATTACGAAGAATGGAGGCACCGTGTCAGATATAAACTTGCTGAATTAACGGCATGTATTGAACTAGTGTTGTGATCCAAGAACGCGGATGGCACAAGGGTCATTTGTTCGGCAAAACAATACACGGGTTAAACATGTAAACCAGACCTGTCACAAAACCACTCATTTGCATGCAGTATTCGGCCTCAGACAGTCTTGGCTACCACATATGTCACTGCTCAGTTCTATTGAGTGGCAGGGACCGTTATGGGTGATGCTGCACTTTGATTATCCTTCCTGCCGTCTTCTTGTGGCTTGTACGTTGTCAAAAACATGCCCTGCACCTGCTACTGAATAGCCGCGGTATGAGTGGTGTAATACGATCGCTCAATTTCACTGTACTAGCATGATATTAAGGCTTGTTTTGACGCAATAGAAGATGGAACAGAAAACCGGGAATTGTGGATGCCGTTAATCCATTTAGAACTACATGTGCCGTATAGATGGCAGTAACTGAAGCAGTTGGTTAGAAGCTAACAGACTGTGTTACATCAATCAGATTACGTTTTCCAGGTGTTTGGATCATGGAGAACTCGTAATTAGAGTGACTGGGCCAACAGCGTCAGCACAGTCGATACGCATATGACTGAATATGATTGTTTGGTAGATCGGCGATTATAGCGCGTTCTGGCCTACAGATAATCGTCTTGAGAGTTAAGGCAAATACAATCTGACAGTTAGTTTCCCCTGATAGTGAAAAACGACGTGCAAAATATGGGATAATGAACTCTCTATGTGTTAAAATGATGTACTGAGAAGGTTGATAGATAGGTTTCATACACAACGGTGAAAATGTAAAAGGCTGGTGAGGATGAGGAACGTCAAAATGTACTTCGTTTACATTTCTGACTAAAATTGATAACATAAAGATTAACATTAAACACAACAGGAGAAGAATGTAAACAGACATGAACTTTATTGTCGGATGTAGAACACTTGTCAGAAGTTCCAATCATACTGCATAAACCGTCAGATTTTCGACCTTACAAACTGAGAATGGGTAGGTCTGTGACTTTTTTTTACTCAAGATCCTTACTGATCCATCTTAATACTGCGGGGAAGCCAGGCTTAATTTACTCGAAATAGGAGGGAATTGATAGGAGAATTAGAGGACCAACGGACTTCAAGAAAGATAAACCATGCCTTCTGACATTTTTTTCAAAATTCGAAACAAGTTCTAATCAGAAGGTCAATAGAAAATATTGAGTAGGCAATGTGTAAGTCACAGTTTCAACGTAAGTGATGTGATACACCTTCTAGACCAAAATCGTCTGAAAATAGATGTTGACGGGACAATACAATCATACACACGTGCAACAATTGTACATCAACACAATCATTTCGTCAAATGAAAGACTGAGCATGGAAAGCAGAATGCATTGCAGAAGAAAAATCCATCCAGCTAGGAATTGATACAAGCAACAGGAATAGCTACAAACAATTCAGGACCCTGATTAGACAACTGAACTGTGTCGTAGGATGTTTTAAGAACCAGTTTGAGGAACTCGGTAGTAGTTTTAACATCTTAACAGGTTAGTATTCAATGGAACAATAATCCGTTCAGTGCAACTGAGTTGGTTTCTAACAATAATACCTTCCTGACTGTTCAGCAGACAGTTACACATGACGAACTGACATACTTAGATATAACAGCGCAATTCATAAAGGCAGACAGTAAGTCTGACTAGACACGTCTGTGCAATGCTTATTGCAGTGCAAAAGTACTAGTAATTGGAATTGTCCGAATATTTTTCAAGTCGGCACCAGTCCACGAGCTTCTGTGACTAGATACCTTACTCAGTTGTTGTATTTATGAGTTCATCATGGAGTAATTCATTCCACACTTTTAGCGTGATGTCGGCTTTGTTCTCATTCATATGTAACCGCACCTGATCAAACATGAAGACAATGTTATCTTTTTGAATGAACATTCATGGATATCCTCCAATCTAAATCTGCAAAGTATTCCTTCTTGCCCAGATGGATGTGTTAATGTCGAATTCCTAACACTTCCAGATGTTCATTTTCTCGTCCTAAAAGACGAACCGTCCACACCTCTTCGATTGTGGTCCGCATGTTCCGGTGGCTAATGAAATCATACTGTTCACATATTAGTCAGTTATTCTGAACCCCATTTGAATGCGGTCTCCTTATGTGATCAATAATGCAGCATCGTTTTGGTTTATTGGTCTGCGTCCCACGTCCTTTAAAAACTTATCTGCTCCGCCTTCTTATGGCTAATATGTGCTTACTGCTGCATTATTTTGCGTCCATAAAAGTGATCGTACTTGTTCGACAGAAGATGACGGTTTTTAGAAGTCCTAAATTAAATACCCTCTATGAATAAAGTTTACCGTTTCAATTTTGTCTCTTCTCTCGCTCTTGATTAGTTTAAAGTTTGCAAGTCCTTCGTGTTGTTTTTACATCTACAATCGCACTTTCAACCAAGTTAAGTTGCAATTCTTTCACTTTCTGTGCCTTTACCTTCGGTTCTTCTGCTACCGCTTGTTTAGCAAGACTTCCAGATAATATTGATCATTTGACAAAAGAAGTGATTGCAAGTAAACGTTGGGCACATACTTTGTCATGGTATAAAAAAACGATTGCTTAACGCCATTGATTTTTCCTGGCTAATTCGAATCATCCATTAGTAAAGTACTCGACAAACTTGCAGTAGAACTTGCCCTCCTCCGTGTATCATTGTGTGGCAGTAATGCTCAATAATCATCAGTTTGACACAATATTCCCCATTGCGGCCAGGATAGTTCACGAAGTCCGATGATAATAACAATGATCGAGGAAACACCAGTTGGTTAGAGAGCACGTGCAGCGTGAAGTTTATTTGAAAAACAGACAATAACAGTTCACTCTAAGGTAATGGTGGTTGAGTGCGAGCCGCACTCACGTTGAACCAAGTCTGAATCCCGACGCTTTGAAATCACTATTCCATCTTCAGAGCTAGATGTTTCATTTCACATGTTGATCAACCAGTTGTTGGTTTTTAACTACATTGTATTATTCGAAAAATTCCCATCGAGTGGGTGCATGTCGTGAAAGATGCTGTCAACCGTTGAGTTTACGATTTCGCGGTTTGGAGACTCATGTGTATAAGTCCGATCCATAATAAGCACATGTACGATTTTAGATAAACATTGTTCAATGAGCTTATCCGACGGATAAAGCCACCTATTTAAGAAATAACCAGTTACATTCACGTTAACCAGTCACTTACAGAGACGGGAAATGTTACCTTAAAACAGAGCAGAGATAATTTGTCTGCTGTTATATTCCAGTCTATTTTAAAACTTTATTGGGCCAAAATATTTACCTCAGCCACACGAACTTTCATGGGCAAAAGAACAAAACTCTAAGCTGAGACATATGCTTCAGGGGAACCTATTCCACTAACTTACAGGATGTTATCTATCTTCTGCTGACCTGAGTTAGCTGGAGTTCAGTCAAGCAAAACGAATGAATTCGTCATCCTTATGTTTGCTTCAACACCTATCCATCGGGCCCAACTGCTGAGCTTATTCAGAGAAGCAACTAGAGCTTGATTAAGTAGGCGAACTGCAAACCGATGAAGTGTTGTCAAACGGTGTCGAAGTTGGATACTCTGACAGCTTGTACATTATCAGTCGGGAAGCAGATACACTAGTTATCATAGCCCTGGGGAGCTGTCAATCCTCCCAATAAGCCCCCTTTATTGACTGCACACTCCCAACAATCCAGCTACAACCCTCATGCCTCTCAAACCGTGCGACCTACATGTGCGCGACCATTTGTGTGACTTCCTAATCTGTGGCATTTGCCCTCTGAGAGATTCTATCTTAAACAGCTCAATAGATCTAGACAGGATTGCCTGTGATCAGCGGTAACCGATGGTCTATGGAGGCGTTGACAGAAGCAAACAATTTGTTAGTTCGTTTGATACATCTTTGAGCAGGCGGCTACTGTAGCAGGTAAGCACGACTAGGATGACTTCACAATGTGGCGTAGGCGGCAAAACGTGAATAATGAGCTGCATAATCAGTATATACTGAAGCTGCCGCTGCTGTGAAACCATACGATCGATCAGGTCACACTAGACACCTCGCCTTAGTGTTTCATCTGTGGTGATATCCGATTCAATGTTTTCTTGGATTCTTTTTTGTGGCTATGTAAAAACAGGTCTTCTGTCACGTTGATATGTTTGTAAACTGGTTCCATAAAATTCAGAGGTTCAAACCGTCTTGAAGTGCAGATAATAATGAAATTAACAGAAAGCCGTAGACGATAGCTTGTTTGTTTAACATCGTTTAAATTAGTTCAACTGGGAACCTACTGGATCACGGTTGAAGTTTGCACACCGACCGTGAACTTATCAGTTGTCGAACTGTAAAAAATGGTTGATCAACTGGAAAATCGGTTGAGCTTATCATGAAAAAGTGTGACGTACACCACAGGGAGTTATCAATGAAGATGCCACTTTAACGATTTGTCAGTCATTAAGTAAAGCTTAAAAGTCATAGTTGAATCTTGTTGTCGCAGATGGTGTTTTAAGAATGCAGACTATCATTACGTATTTTGCGTTTAGCATCCCGATAGGTTGTTCTAAGCGATCGGACGAAGTAATAGGCGGGGGAGTTTGGCATCGTCTAGCTGCTTCGGACCTAACTTCGGAACGAAAGGGCCCTAATTCCCAACTAACTGCACTGACTGCATATGCACCTACATGGAGTAAATGGTGCAGTTTCCTGTCCTTGTTTTACTGATTGGTTTTTGGTTTGAAAAGAATAATTAACTTCTGGTGACTACTGTTCCTTCGCAAAGTCATTAGTTGATTTAAACAAAAATACACCCGGAAAAGTAGTTTGGCATAAATGGTAATTCAGAAGAGTCTGACTGGTGAAATTTTACCGATAAGGCTGTGAACAGATTGTTACTAATAACATGAAGAGTTGAGGCATATCAAATCCGTCAAAAACAACCGGAGAACCTGAACATGAGTAATCAGGACTTCATATCCTATAAGTTATGAAGAATATACATCAGATAGGCTACGGCAAAAAACAATCAACCCAATTGGAATAGAATCTACCGTAGGTCATTTATGCAATCTCTTGCTAGAATAGAGTTCAAGCATGCAAAATTACATGAAATCCATCGTGTCAATTATAAGCAGGTTACTCACAGCCAACTGACTCTGACCGTTTTTTCATACATAACTGTGCACATATGGTCTGTGCAGTCGGGTGCTGGAAGTCAGCATTAGTCCGCCTCCTTTAACAAGTGTAGGTCTAGTAACAAGAAAATCCTTCGTTAAAAACAACCCTCTGTTGAAACTACTTTGTTCATTCGTTTAATACAACAAACGATCCATTACCTGTATGTTGGAATTGAGTTTTAAAATTATGAGCTACACAGGTAAAGCTGCACTGCTTAACGATAATCCAGGCTGAACCGGAGAGAGGGTATTCTGAACATAAACAGTCCCAAATCTGTTTTGCCTCAGTGAGTACAACATTAGTCAGTGCAAGCAGGCCACCGTCATTCAGAGAAGTAAACGATCGAATTAAACTTGCGAAATAATGAAGTACATTTCATGTGGGCGGAAAACAGTTACACCAGAGTTGAGTCGATGTCACCGGAAAATGGTTTGGGTATCCGAAGGAGTCAGTGTACTGGGATCGGCATGGCGAGAGAATAGAGGGAAATCTAAGACGTCTTCCCGCTTGTGGGGCCAGTACAGACAAAAGCACCTGCAGTCTGCTGGTTCCGTTCGCCCGAACAATGCTCACAAACTGTTACGGTCGAGTGTACGGAGAAAAATGGAGTGACGTATTCTACTACCATCGTTCAAAATAGTAGTCCATCCAACAGGCATGTTGTAACGAGACATGTAGTCTTGAATCAGTTGAACTCATAGAGGTGGCAGATGGGTTATTTCGGTCACAATATGAACAGGTAGGTGGACCACGTGCATCCCGTTATCAAGACCTATCTGACAAACGAGCAGTGATGAAGTGGTCACAGCATGGTAGACACAAAAGAACGGTCGCGCACACCGTCTGTTAGTTTTTATTAGGTTCAGATGAACGATGTTTACCAGAGGTAAATGACAGTCATCTTAAAAACTAACGGTGTCGAGAAAACAATATGTTGAAAATTAGTTATTAGTCAAAACAATCGTTGACTTAGCCAGGACATTAAAACCGGTCTGATTAGAAAGCGGCGCGGTTGAGAAAGCTGATATTCAATGCATGAACCAAAGCTTCACTCTAGGTCACATCGTTGGTGATGGGATGACCGACTGCCAAAATTACGTTGGGCACGCCAAAATGGATATCCTTCCAACAGTTTCTGAAAATGTTTCGCTCAATCAGATGGCTACAGAACAGTCATATCGAACAAAGACTGTAACATCCAAGATGAAATGTGTGTATTAAGTAGTCGCGTAAGAATAAGCGTTAGTTTCCCACAACGCTGAACCAATTTTAGACGAATATCTAATGGACAAAACGAAGTATGTAAATACAAGTCATCAGTGATCAGCACGTTCAAATTTTTCATCACATGCACTCACAAAATAATCATCGTATTCAAAGTTAGTAATGCTTGTCCACTTATTATCGACGGTGTTCACATTCTTAAGCGAGTGTTAACCGTCCTTATTTGTTGTACATGTAATACATTGGCATGACTGGCGAGGTACAGACCTACCAACATGAAACACATGGCGTGTAGTACCCGCGACTAAAACAAACTTTACTACCGTGTTGTACATAGATCGCGTTTTCAACAGCTGTTAACAGCATTGCATTCTGGTGAATACCTGGTACATTGTACTTCATGAAACAACACATGTTAACACATGTCTGTCAGTAGTTGATTGTTCGACTTAAGTCTTCCTGTTCGTCCAGTACACTCGGTAGTAAAACAGCTGAATAAAAGCAGTGTGTGCAGAAGTGTGTGGTCTTAGGAATGAATACATTTCACTTCACTGAATGAATGCAGTCGACATAAATAATGTTAACGTTAGACTGTCAAATAAATGAAGTTCGGTCATTTTTTGAATTCGGCTCTGTCTCTATGTGAGCAGTCTAGGCGGAACTCTGCGGACAGTTCGTTTTTGACAAACCTTTGTTGGTTTATTCCAATACGATGTCAAAGTAGTCTAAAGCTTACGATCTGTGGATGGATTGTTTGGGCGTGTGTTATCACACCTTTTCTCTTTTTCGTAAACGTCCCCTTGGTAGCCAGATATTACTAGACCGGACTTTCATCCGGGGTAGCTTCAATTATGAAGTTTGTGGGGAAGGTTTGCAAACATTAGGGCACTAAAAATTTTTAATTTGGAATGTATTGTAACCTTTGGTACCAGTTTGCACTAAGTACTACCATCATGTCTAGGAAGAGTGCTTTTGTATGAGCGATATCACGAATAAACTTTTTGTGTATTTTGGAGATTTGTGTTCCACACATCGATGTATTCTTTTTTATCTTTGCATTACGATAACGTCGATCCACCAGAAGAACAGTATATCCTTTGTGTTAACTGATAGATTCGCGTAATTACTAATGCAGTGAGGAAGAGCGATCATAGTATACCGCTCACACCACTACTATTCAGTAGTAGGACGACAGCATACAGTGTGACATCGAACAAACCGCAGGAAAAGACAGGAGAAAACATCGGAGTGCAACATCGCCCAAAGTGGTCCTAGCTACGCAAAGAAACTAAGCATCGGGGTCTGTGGCAACGGAGACGGTGTGGGGCCGAGTACCGTGTGCAAATGATTGGTTTTGTTTGTGGTTCAGTTTAAACGCTTAACCCATGTGTTGCTTCGTTGAGTAAACGACCCTTGTGCTCTCCGCGTTCTTGGCTCACAACACTATTTTCTGTTAGCTCTAATTGAGGCACGGAAATTCACTAACATTTCTGTAGAGTACTACCTCAATAAGATTACGTTGTGGTTGGTGTGGTAGGACGTTATGAAGTAGATATTATATCCCTTCCTGTTCTAACGTTACTCAGAATGGACAAAAGGTTAATGACTTCGTTTTGTACCGAAGACAAACATGCGTCAAGTTAATAGTATTTAATAATATCCGTATGTCGCTTACTGTTTATCTGTAGAGTAAGAGATATTCTCAATATCGGTTGACGTTCCTCTTAGTTGTAGTTCAGCAGCGTAATCTGGTTCCAACATGATAGTTCGTTCAGACCAAGTTGTGCGTGGTATTCACGTATCAAGAAGACAAAGAAACTTAACCTGGACAACACATGTGAACGAAGTGTTCACACCGATCTCAATAACGCAACAAGTCGCCTCACCCATGGATGAGAAAGACATTCTGACATGAATTACATTTGGCTAATTAACAAAACCACGAAACCGAGAAACGTCGAACACTGCCTATCGTTTTCTTAGCACAGCCTTAAAATATCACGTCAGAGTCCACAAATGGTGCAGTAAGCCCGAGAACACAGAATGGCATATTTCTGCTTCTGTGAGGAAATTGTTGGGTTTCAATCAATGCTCTACTGATATGTAAATCTGTTTTGTTTATGAGTGCATCATTTTAGTATTCGCCGACTTGAGTAAAGATTGTCAGGATCCATCAGAAGAATATCGCATTTCTACTTCATCCGTTTGCCTTCATGGATTCATGCTGGTTATCAGCCTTACGTTACCTTTCAAACACTGGGACACTTACTGAGAACTTTTCCAACAGCAAACTGTTATCGATCGTAGGCTATGGCGGCCAAACTACTAGAACAATGGAACCGAGTGATTTGATCTGAACCGTGCGTACACATACGTGCCGGCTGGCACAGCATTGGTTACAACGATATGCTAGGACCAATCGCTAACCCGACTTCGTTAGAAAGCCTATTTTTGGGTAACCCCTTCGGGTCAGACTTCCGTTTGGGGTTCTTGTGAAACGGCTTCGACTTCGGAACTTGTGTTCGGGTCCACAATCGTAGAACGATCATTGTCGGTTGTTGTTATATATAAAAAAATATCGACGGTTCTTCACACATTCCCTCGAAATATGTGCCCTCATCGATGCCCCATTTATCTCACTCACTCTAGCGCAAGATAATTCTCCGATTATTCGACTCCACATACTCCTGCTGATGGTTATTGTTTATCTTGCGAAATGTCAAATGAATGCTACTCTTGCTTAATGAAGTCACCTTTGTGAGTTAGATCGCTTTTTGGCTTTCAGCAAAATCAAGAGGGCATATATGATTACTGGTTACGTCTATCTATGACACCGGCTGTTTCCCGCCAGGGACCGAAGTCTTTAAGCGCTCATACATTAACATTACATGAGCTATATACTACGAAACACAGTAGCAGCCCGACAACTTCAGATGACGGTCACATGCATCTAAACACACACTATGAATATGAGAAATGTTTCCATCTGGAGGTCACTCCCCAACTTTCCAAGAAAACTGCAAATTCTCGTTCCTGGTCATTGTACTTAAAACGTGTCAATCAACAGGACGAATCCGCGATGGATCCATCGTTTAGTCTACATGTGTTTTGTGCACTGCTTGGTCTGGCATGGTTGGGTATTATCAGTTGTCCTTATAGGCGCCTGATCGTATCCTCCGTTTTTATCCTTATTTGTATACCTCTTTAATTTGGAAATTTCCAGCGTATTTTGCTTATCGACCCTTGGATAATAAATGCAGTCTGGCCGTCCATTTTCCCAAAAGTTTGGTATCAACGTGCAACCCTGGTGACAGTCTAGATGTGTCGAATAACCCAGACTGTAAGTGGCTGATCAGAGGAGTCTGAGAAATTGGACTTTATCAGATAGCCATTCTTTTTGGAATTTCTGGAACGCACTGTGCTGCCCAACTAATTATAGCAGATCCGGCTGTTTAGTAGCTGGATCGTACTGGGCATTGTGTAGGTGGTGGTAGAATGTATGACAAACAACAAAACGTGCAGTGATCTGTTCAGCAAGAATTAGACGGAAGATCAAAGGAAACATGTTGATGGTTGTTAAGCATCACTGCTATTAAGAAAACGTGAAGATTCTGAAGACTTTAGACTGACTGTTGTCTATTAGGTACTCGTGTACTGATTGTTTGGCGATCGGTCGCTTTACGAGCCCTAACTTACATGTTCCCCGGCCTCGTTCCTTCGAAATGTCGTCTGCATTGCATGCACAAATTTACCTTTGGTAGGAAATGAGGACCAATACTCTCCGGCTTCAATAACTGAGATATGCGTTTCTTATTTTGGACAGTTAATTTTAAGAGAGGAACTGATCGTGAGAGGTGTTTCTGAAGTGACTGAAGGCGGACGAAGTGCACTATCTTAAAGAGGAATTTCTGGTTCAACGTAAGCATACATAATTCGTGAGACGTGTAAAGTTCTACCATTGAGTGAGCAACAATAATTGTTCACTGTAAATATCAAATAATCCTTTAATTACTTATCGGTTAATAAGTCATCGCTTCAGTGAATGATGCGAGGGTGCAAGACTGAGAACCTAAGTTCCATACGATCTTGTGGTTTGTCTTACTAAGTTGCGTACGCTTGGGCTTTTTTTGAAAGATAACTTCGGAAAAACCGGTGTAGCACCATCCTCTATAAAAACAATGTCAAATTAAGAGCAGTAGAAATTGAGAGGATTTAAGACCATGTCAATCGAGAACGACTTCTGCTAAACAGGTAATGGTTAGACGGCGAGTTCAACCGCATCCTTGAGAAAACACTAACCACGGTTGAAAATACACTAATCGAATAGGTCATCAATCCATGGTACAAAGTAATTTCGTTAAGCTCGTATTCTCGCCAACTTTACTGAGGTCGTTTAACCAATCTGGACCCTCAATAGTAACAAGCCTTGTCAACCCTTCAGGAAGGAACAAGAAATAAGACTGAGGGCACTGCGCTGTCGCTAAACAGCAAGAGAGCAATGACCAACGGTTTTGAGGTGAGACTTCTACGTAAAGTTCCGAAAAGCCATGTTTGTGGCGGTGCTTTGTAAAGGCTCTAGCAAATTCACATCTTTCTTTGAGATAGAATAAAACTGCGTTGTCGCATTCAACGAACGGTCTGCAAAAAACCTTTTTATGAAATGGTCATAAAAGTTATCTTGTAAATCTGAAGAAACGTCAGATATATTACGCTCAGAGCAGCTAGATCATTTTTGGCTGGGCTTTAAGATGAAATAATAAGGAAAAGTTGATTAGTGGTTGTTTACCTAGGTCCTTTCAAGGATCACTCTGACAACACACACACATGTGTTTGTGCATATTGTGTTAAGAGGAGACTGTCAGAATCGCCATCATGAGGGACGTGTGTAGGATTACCATCACTGCTGAGATGACATCATTTCTTTGGCCATGGCTTAACTACATTGGAGTCAGCCTGCAATGTTTGTGTCATGGGATTATGCCATTTTCAAATCGTCCGCGTAAAGGTAAGAATATCTAGAGTTTTATTTTAAATCAGCATGATGTGCTATTGGTGGTAGTGGTATCAGGTCTGATTCATTGCGGTACACTCGTTGAGCTAGTTAAAACAATCAGGATTTACGCCGTTGTTTTAAAAATTCACATGGGAGAGAGCAATGATTGTCTAAAATCTTTTCCTGGTTCTGTGTCTTTCAAAATAGTGTGTGTTTCAACTTGTTCGGCCAGCATCTGTCTTACTGAGTTGATATAATTTAGCTATATTCTACCGGGTTGTAGGTACCATTACTGGCTTTGCGCCTTCTGTTACAAACCCCTGACATAGAAATACAAGAACAAACGCAGAGACCGCAAGCAGTCTCTCTATCACAAACGAGCGCAGCAATATCGCAGAACGGCACGAAAATCAGAGCGCAAGTATCGAAACCAAACTCTAGCAAGTTAAAACGTCCCAACAAGTACGGAAGACGACTTTCAAACGAGCTATATTTGTTGCTTAGCTCGGAGGCAAAACATTGGTGTATGGCAACTGTATTTATAGGTTTTGAGCGGCCTTGGGTCCAGGCCACTGATCGGACCAATCAGAGGCGAGCAAGAAATCCGAATTTCTGAGAATGTTAGTGGGCTTTCAAATTTCCAAAAATGAAAAAATCCGTTTTTCTTGGCAAATAAGACGAATTCTCGAAGAAAAGTGCCCCTTCCCAACACCTTCCCAATCTGGATTAACAACAGGAGGATGGGACGAGCTTAAATAGTCTTCACATACAACGGACGCCAACGAAACCTACGTTTGACCAGCTTGACAAACACGCACGTGAATTGTGTAGCTGTTGAATTCCTTTCTGTGTTTTGATGGTGATGTACACGTTGGTACACACAGAAACGTTAACCAGAAAAAGAGTAAGAAGTAGCCACTAAGTCAAATGCAAATGTTAATGTGAAATTTGATAACTATTTTAGAACAAAGTTGCTTAAACTGGTGATGTGAAAATTCGTACAATATTTAGTTGTTAGAATCCAGTGAATGTAATATGACATGTAGATGCCGAAGACCGATCTGTGCAACTAGATTTACCGTTATTGATAGATTAAACTGGTGTAGCGCAAACTACTTATCAGAGAACGAAACGGGAGGACTGCTAACGATTGCGGTTAATGTGTCCTCAATTAGGCGATTGGGAAATCTGAGCATTACTCACAAACGAATTTGGTTGAGGTCTTACGTGTGAAAATTAGTCTGTCTATCGTGATATCAAGAGCGCACTACTCAACATGTTTGCCTCATGAAAGCGTGGTCAGATTTGTAGCTCATGGGTTTACAGGTTATTACTGGAAGGAGAAAGACCGTTGTTTGTGCTTTCCTGTCTCTGTATCTATCTGAAAGAAAAATTGTTGGACGATTTACAGGTATAATGAAAAAGTGAATGGATCTATATAAGATGTAAATTCAATGAATCTACCGGCTGCAATCATTTCATCAAGGAACAGTGAAAAAGCTTTCAGTCAGACATGCGCAATCAATGACCAATGAGACTGAGCTTGTATGATGGTTAGGAAACTATCAATGCCGGTTATCTCTCACGTATACGTGGATTAAGTAATATTTTAAAAATTTCAACCGATTCAGCCGTGACCACGGAGTTGACCAAACCGTTCCGATGAGAACAGATCTAAGCTGTGAAGCAGTTCTGTCTTCAACATAACCTGGCTGTTGCATCACCCAGTTTCAACGAGTGAGCATCTAAACGTTCACATGTCTTTATTGAGTGGAGATGTGCCAACGCTTGATCCGGGGTGTGGAATGTTTTGTGGACAAGAATGATACAGGAACTAGCTTTGGTTTTTACATGACAAACATATGGATTGCAGACTGGTTTCAACAAGAACGAAATGAGGACATTTTGCCTCTTTTCAAAGTGAGTTGACTTAGAGGTCTATGGGAACTCGAAGGTTGAAATTGATGTTAAGCTGACGTTGACCAACATTGTTTTCTTGCCTATTAGTAGTTAAAATGCCATTCAGAATGTCCATTGGTTTATGGGAGATAAACTAGCTGGAAAGTCCTTATCGTGAAGTTGTCTGTTAAATTTGACAGGACAGTTACCATGTGTCCATCTGAAGACGATCGGGCAAGTGTTACAAAACTAGACGAAGTGAGATCACAGTTACAAAATTAGTCGTCAGGTCTGCACTGAAACATTTTGTAGCTTTTGCTGCATGACTTCCCATTGCTTAAGGTGTATTCTGATTGGTTTGTGATGGTCTGGATACAAGGCTGTCAAGACAGGTAGTCTACTGACTGACTATCTCTGCTGACGTAGGCCGAACATCAGTGAGCGCAACATGACCTTAGAAAAAAGTTCCCTTGTCACATAACAAGCTGACTTACAAAGTCAACCATAAGAAAATTGGTATCCGATTTTTCTGGATGCCTTTGGTAGTTTGAACTGATGGGAACAACACTCTTGCTCATACACTGAGCAAAGAAACTGATCGTCGTATCAGGATTATTCAGGGCATTTACTTATCAAGTCAAACTTTGGATTAATAAGAAAAGAAATTCACAATTTGAGTGCCTCCCAAACGTTGAAACTTCTTAGAAAAGCTTGTCATCAAGAAAGTTGAGAAGACGCAAAGAACTCTGGTTTTATCACTCTCATTCGAAATGAAGTTCAATGGGTGAGAGGTGAACCATTTCATTGAATAAGGAAGAAATTCGCTCTGGTTTTCAACACCTGTATGGGTCAGAAAACATCACTTTTATTGATTTTAATTGTCACTTTTAATTTGGAGTCAATATCCTTAAATGAATAAGATAACCATCAGTTAATCATTTAACCGTCTTGCATCTCCCTACCTTCGCAACCTATGACCTCAATTTTTGACAAGCAGAAGCACAATAGAAAGACCATAGCTGCAAATGATAAGGAATGAGAGGCTTGCTCATCAAGTCACCTTCTGAAATATTGCATATCTATTGTATTGTTCGGTCAATTATATCTCGAAAACAACTTACGGGAAAGCAAAAGTCAAATTTTATTCCCAAATGGATTTCTGCGAGATGGAAACAAACGTTTTGGTAAGTTGAGAAAACGTTTACATTATTTCAATGCTAAGTCTACTGGTTGTTTCCCTACTGTATTACATTGCAGGGGAAAGGGGATGCCGCTTAAACTGGTTTATCGGATGCAGACAACTGGTTGCCTGTATATGAATTACTATCATCAACATTAGGTTCCTCTAAGGACTCCTCTTTCAGTCCGTTTTCATCGAACAACACTCGTTCGTCCGACTGGAACTCAGCTGAACATCTGCAACCGAGGGTGAAGGTTTCCATGCATCAATATTACACATCCTGAAATATGTGGTGGTGTTGATGGTGTTTGGTACATCTAGCCAGGACATTTCGATCTACCAACTGGCGTCGGAAATACTCATTTAAGGGATCTTTGTTAAAATGGAAGCAATATTAAGCCTAAATATATTCGGCACTATTGTCAGTCATCGATAATTCTCTGTACAGTAAATGCTCTAGAAAATAGCTTGCTTCGAACTTCTGAAGGATTCCAGCATCCACATGTTATACCTCCAGTATTTTATATAGTGGCGAGAAGGCGTTGCTAGGGTTGTCATTTATTTAAGTCACATTTGTCCTAGTAACATCAAAATCTTCTGTCGTTCCTTAGACATTTTGGTAATGGGACTTCTCAGCCGTCCGTAAAATATCTGTCATCATTGTGAAATTACGGGAATATTTCAAACAAGTTTTGATGCTTGTCAAAGATATGAATCTATCCACGAATAAACTTTGAAGCTATGTTACTGAAGTCTGGAATCCCTCCTAAAAATCAACAAATTTTCGTCGTCAAAATGTACTGAAACATTTCAGTGGTGTCTGTACTTTCATACCTGGTCTACAACGATGTCATTTTCGCTCAACCCCAAAAAACTTCTGCCTGACTCAACGTAAGCGTAATGAGTCTACATATATATTTTCAGATTTATTTATTCTAAGCGAGTTGCGCTATTCTGACCCTACGGGACCACCCGACATTATAAAACATAACATTGCGACGTTTTCCTCAAGAATCTGACACCTTGCGTCAGTAGAACGCACCTGAACAACTATGGACACATATAATAGAAAGTATCAAATCAAATTCAGCATACGCTTGCATATTTTAAAGCAACTCAGACTGGTAACAAGCCTTAAATTGTTTTGTGACTGAAAAATTCAGTCGTATTGGTTATTTGATAGTTGGACAAAATGTCAGTGACAACTGAATGGCTAAATGAACCACTCACATGAGACAGTATTGCGAGACGTTTCGTTGAAAAGTGTTTACAACGTCTAATGCGATGTCAAACGAATAGTTATCTGACACACCAAAGGCGGTCACACGCGCGCACAATCCAGTTAGTTGGAGGGCAATAAGCGAGAGCCCATACTGTGTTCGTGCTCTCTGAACCGATTCCTTATGGTTTATATCGGACAAACCAGGTGTAAGTGAAACCGAAACCCATCCAGTATAAGCCACTTATGGTAACCTACAAGACAACAGAAACGGATTCTAGAACAGATCTACTTTCTTGAGCCAAGAACGCGAATGGCGCAAGGGTTATTCATTCAGGAAAGCAACACGTGAGTTATACGTTTAAACATTATGACAAAGAACACTCATCCGCGTACCATACTGGTCCCAGAACATCATGGTTGCCGCAGACGTCATCGCCCAGTTCCTTTACGTACCAAGAACCGTTTGATGCAATGCTGCACACCGATGTTTCTTCTTGTATTTTTCTCGCGACTACTTCAATGTCAAAATCTATCCTGTAGCCCAACTACGGACTAGCGGTGGTATGACTGGTATAGTACGATCGCTCCTCATCACTACATTACAGTCTGCTGTCCAGCAATAATGCGGGTGTGTGTGCTACGAATAAGTGGGGTAAATAATCATTACAACTCCATCTCACAAGAGTCAGTCGTTATTTTGAGTGACCGAAGGGCATCGCACCAAATAAAGGGATGGCCTGCTTCTGTCTATGAGTATAATAACGATAACTCTAAATGACCAATGTTTTCGCATTATGAGTTGTTTAACTGTCTCTCTTTTAACTTCAATCAGTGCGGTTGTGTCACGTCCAACATTGGCTTATTGAGTTAAACACAACCTCTCATGCAGAAAGAGTTAGTATATTCAGTGGTAAGTAGCTGACGGCAGGAAGTGTCAGATTAGTGCATATCTTCGCCAACATTAAATTTAGTACAGAAACCATCGCCAGCTGCAATTACCCTGTACAGACTAATCAATCGTAGAATGATCTGAAACATTGGCTTCCCTCTAACACATATGTCACGATATGTTAACACTTCGTTAATTCTCAACAGTCGCAAACTTAAAACATGCGGATTATATACGGCAGACAAATGGAGATGGACAGGGTATGGACACATACAATCATACTATGTATTGTTATCAGCAACCTTTCAGGATACTCATTTCCTACTAACGTTTTTTGAAAGGTTCATTGATATTCATTGCATGATATGCAGCAGCAAAAAGTGGTTCAAGCAACCTATAGGGTTGCCGTTGTGATGGTAACATAATAGGTGGTATGAATTGTACGCGTGTTTCATACCCTGTCTACGTCTATTTATCTGTCTTATATAATTCGCATGTTTTATGTTTGCGACTGATGAGACCAAACGAAATGTTAACATATCCTTCTGCTCTGACATGGAACGATTTTCTGTATAACCTTGACAGATGGCCTCTGTTACTATTTTATACCAACCAGATAGATCATATTCGACATGTGGCACAAACAGATAATTTTACATTACGAATTGTAACTACTTGGAGAGAGTCAGGACTAGATTCATTTAAGACGTTCGAACATAGTGTAGTCTCGTTTCAATTCCAAACTTCATTCAACAGCTTCTGACGTGACAATGAAAAATCCGTCATCTTTCTGGAGGCTAACTGCTCAAGAGAAATTCTGAAATTCAGCACATCGATCTCTAGGACACCTAAAAACCATTTCAACAACACTCTACACTTTACATGGATTTCGCGGACACTACAATCAATAAGGTGACAACAAACTTGATCCTCTAGATATCAGACATCATTTGTTGACGCCTGGTCGATTTCTGTATCATCCATTTTCGTACACGTTCTTCCTGTTCACAATAGTTGTGGACTTACGCACATGCATTAATGGAGGCAGTTGTCATATAGGGGAATTGAAAAATGGTTTAAAATCTCCTCATGGTTTTCTAAGGTTAACTGCTAGGATACACATTAGGCTGCTGACAACTTTGGCGACGTGGTTAACAGTGAATCACAGATCGGCACGTCAAAACAGAGTTTTTTTTAGTTTATCACATTAACCGGTGTTACAGGAAAACCTATTTCCGCCTTTAACTGAAGGATTTCTCAAATGTTGTTACGACGTACAATTTCAGCAAGACGGCACCTGGTCCTATTATCTAAATGCCATTCGAAAAGCAACCAATAATTTAACCGTACAAGTAGGGGTGAGCACTGAAATATGCAATCGGTTCACTCCGTACAGACCCTTAAATTTGTTTTCTCCAGGCTAGATGCGAAGAACTTTGTGCTCTAAGAAACTGCAGAACTTCCAAGAGTTAAAATTTAGTGTTACTGTCAATGAAGGAAAATTACTGTCGATATGTATTTCAAAGTTCAACCGTCCGATCAGAACTGAACAGATAACCGTATAAAAACCGGTCACACTTTGTCCAATGTAAGGAGTTCCATTACTTTGCATTGTTCGAACGTGTCAGTTGTTTACTAAGGCTCATATGCTTCAAGATGACCAAGCACCCAAGGGCGCGTTTCAGCTGAGCGGATGCAATTTGACAGTGTTGCGTTCAAAGACAAATTGTTAGACAGGCTGGCTTGAAAACATTTATAATTTGAAAGAGCGATGCTCACATTGATATTAAGATTACATTGAACTACTGAATATTTGTCTCCACCAGGATCGTTCGTTCCTAGCTATAATGAAACGCTCAAAAGTGGCGGAATAAATTATGTATGCATAGGCGAGTGGTGAATGTGGTTGAATGTGTGTATTGTTCTGCATGCAGTGCAGGTCAGGGTCAAGATTAAGAGTACTGATGGTGGTTACTTCATATATCGGCCTTGAATTGCCTATTTTAAGAAGGTGAGAAGTTGAAAATTGTCACAGATCGCAGTTCAATGGAACATCTCAGTGGACCAGGCCGGATAGGGTAGGGTCATCTTGATATTCAGTGACTGTGTCATGAAGTTTCACTCTGTAACAAAATCCTAACCTTCCTTGATGAGTCCGGGATTTTTCCAGTAAATCTGAGCTATTGGCGACGCAACCACAACAAGTGACTCTGGTAGACCGTGGAAGCAGATACGCTAGACAGTGAACTCCAATTCACTAAGAACGCACTTCGTGATAACGGCTATCCGGAACGATTTACCACCAGAAACATGAGTAGAACGTCACCGAAACCTGAAGTGCAGGACTCGAGAAAAAACTTCGTGATGAGTTGAATAGCATTCAAAGGTGACAAATTTGTTGAATGACTGACAAGTAGACTCAACAAGACAATCAACAGGATCTATGTCATGGCCGAACTCCGTATCCAATTCACCGAATCCCAGTTCTCATGTATTATGAAAAGTATGAATTGACAGTTAAAACCTCATCTCTATGTGTCTACTCATTCACTTGTTCTTATGGAGCAGGTTATTTTGGTGGAACGTGAAGGGAGCTTTCGAACGGAATCCGGGAATGCAACTTACGTTGGTTGGAATACGGGGAAAACGAATCGGTGTGCAGCACTATTCTTGCTGATCTGGTTGAAAGTGAGCATCACGTAAACGCTGATCGAGCCTCGGAAGTATTGTATCATGTCCCATACAACCCATGGAAAGCCATCCGAATGAAAATACTCTCAACTGCTGAGGCTATCGGAATCAAATCGGTTGTCCCGGTGTTGTGTCATCAAAAGCGATTTGCTCAGATACTGCACCCACCAGGATCACAAATCCACCGGATCGATGGTTAACCAGTGCGGTCAAACCAATCGACGAGCGTGACGTAATAGACCAATCAAGCCATCGTCTACTGGTTGGCCAGCTATCTAGCTTCTATGTTCGACTGATATTTCGATCTAATCCTATCAGCTCCAGACAAAGGATGAATGATGGAAAATATATGTTGGCTTACATGTTTTAATCCCTCTTATCTCAGTGGGTATATTCGAAACGCTGGCAAGCAGACATGTTACGGCTAGTGTGAAATAACTTGCATTCGAGAGGAAGCACAAACACATGGACGAACTAATATGTAAAATGAGAAATCCCCTAGTTGATTCATCTCGGCGTCCGAGATGTACGTTGAGCAAGCTGCAGAAATTATGTTGTAAACTAACCTACTGATTCAGAGAGAAAGTATTAATGGCTAATATGTCTTCCAAAGCTTAAGTTTACTGCATTGTAAAGGATGATCCTAAATGCAAGTCCACCGCCACAGTGTACTACAGAAAGAAGAAAAAAGGCGAAGATGCGGCCGATTGTGAGAAAACAAGTGAGAGAGATTAATTTGGCATAAACTGACCAACTGAAGGAAATGTTTTGGGAATATGATGAATCGGTTTAATTTTGCAATGGTACGGAACAAGTTCAAAACAAGAGTTATTTTCCAGAGCAGAACGAATAGTTGTCCCCGATATCTTTACAGAGGAAAATCATAAAACATGGCAAGGCAACGCACGATGTGGGGAACGAATGTGATCTAAAAGAGCCGAATAAATTTACTACTGACCCCGCACAGCAAACAATATAAAAAATTATCGAAAGTAGTTGTATCCTGGATATTAGTTGAAAGCGGGAGACATATTAGGCAAATCGTAGGAACTGCTTTCTCGGTAAATTTTACCGTAACCCATCAAGTGCACATCAAGATATTGGGGTTTATACAGCAGAGTTGAACACGGTAATTAAAAACAGAATGATAAGCTGTACTCACACATAGATGTGTGTAATTCGTAGTATCCTGCGACGACAAAATTACTAGCCGGGCCGTTAGAACTGGTTGGGAAATAATTAGTGATTCATAGTGTTAGCTATTCTTTTGAATTTGTCGAAACGGTTGAACAACTGAACGGGAAGGGAGTGCATCTAGCTTCGTCTGACGATAAAGCTTTCTTGACAAGTGTCTTACTACGTGAGACAATTGAGTTTCTTGGGGATATCAGTAGAAGAGCTGACACAGCTTTTGTGTTATTGTAATCGGGGCATTCAGTTTAGGTTTCTCGGTAAGGTATACCGCCAAAAGAACAGTAGCAATGCGCTCACCGTTAGGTCTTTTATTGGCCGATATTTTTGTAGCAAAGTCTGAAAGTAGTTCATTGGCAAACCACGTAAAGTTATGTAAACGATATTATCATCATGGCAGTCGAATCTAAAAGCCTGGGGAAAACACTGATACACTTCAACTGTGCTCACAAAAATATCCACTTTAATGTGAAAACTGAATCATTAGTAGGTAAAGCTTTTCTAGACGTGTTCGTGTCACGTCGTGAGAATGACATAATGCAACGTAAAGTATGTCGCAAAGCAACTTAGTCAATACACCAATCTGAGTTGCTTTGTATTCTTTAGAGGAAGAACTTAGTCCGATGTTCACAAGATAGAACTGTAAAAATATGTTCGAATGACATTGTGGAAGAAAAACAGTTTATATTTAACACTCTTCGATAATGGCTATCCACGGCAATTTATTTGTAAGCACATGTTCATTAACATAAGGCAGAAATATGTCAAATTCTACACAGAAAAACTTGTTCATATTTCGATGCCATTCCAAGGCGATAGTATTGCGGGAAACATAGCCAGGAGACAACGTAGCAATTAACAAGACCCATTTCGCAGCTCAATTATTTTTACGATTTATTTCTGTGCCGCTTTTGCGTCCCCAGATGAAAGATGTATTGCCTGCACATACTGCCCTGTTTACCGCTTTGTTTGTTCCTGTGGAACAAGCAACATAGGCTGCACAACACGGAGATTATTCGAACTTTATATGAAATCCAATTGTGAATACTCAGAGCTTTGGCTAGATTTGAACGAGCGACAGGTACACCATGCCTCAACGCCGTAAGCGCTCTACCAGCTGAGCCACGAAGCCACGCCAGGAGCTCGGAAATTTCACGTTTGGATGCGGTTACCCACATGTCTCACTGTCTCGTATGGAATCCACCAAATGATCCAGGGTATTATCCGAACGCCTTTAAAAATGTCATCCGGCGTGGAGGGCTAGAAGATTGACAAAGACTTGCCTACCAGCAGTCGTTAGGTCCTTGGTCGAATCAAACCATCTGATTAACCCAGTTGATTCGTTCAAACAGACCTACTGAATTTGCGAAGCGCAGTCAAATTGGGTCAGAGTTCGTTTACTAGCTTCACAGAAACGATCGCATTCCGCTTACACTCAGCCCCGTTATGTTCACAGAAATGTCTGGTCAAAACACCGAACCTCTCCTGCTCATGCTCCAATACCCCGGATCGATATGTTACATTGGGGTGCCAGTTTTTTTTTTACAAACGTTTACAACCTACGTTATTGGCTTTACATAGTTAGACCTCACGAGTCTGACTGATCTGACATTTGGGATTGCCACTGATGTACTTAGCCTGATGATGAAGCACTAGAAATAAGCATGTTCGCTAGGACAGGACTAAAGCAAGCATATTCACGTTACTTGAACAAATCGATTGAAGTGACTGTTTTACTTGAGAGCTTCAAGGTGAAGGCCATATTGGCAAGGCGATGGTTGCCGTCCCTGAATATCAAGATCACAGTCGTCGATTACAGGCTATGACGTCCTGATGTCCGTAGTTGAACAAACGTTCCACAATCCAAAGATTTGTCTGTTTGTATTACGCTGGTTACGGATCGTCAATTGCCAGAACCGGCTTCACTTCTCATTTGACCCTAAGATTTCGTGCTTGTCCAATCGATTACTAGTCCAAGTTTCCGCTTTGCTTTTGTGAATATCCCGATATCCATAAAAAACCTGTAAGTGTTGTGGGATTTGTGTATAGGTGAAGTGGCTGTTTTCTCTTGGGGAATCACGTGTCAAGATCTTGCGACACAAAGGAGCGGTGTAACTTGTTCAGCCGACTGTTGCCTGAAGTCAAACTGACTTATTAAACATTTTATCACCAGCGTTAGTTAGTTGTGGAATGACGCTCCGCTCGGACGTAATTATCCCTTCTCGATGCATCATGATTCAGCTTGCTATGTTACGTAATGTATACAGAGGCTCAAGAAAAACTGGTGAACAAGCGCATATTTGGTTATTGGTGAATTTTAACTTTCCACATAGAAGCTTCTTCAGATCAGATGAACCAGTTACACATTTGGCGGTATTTAAGGCAGTAACCAGTGACCTGGTCAAGCTCCAGATTACTTACTCATAATTAGAGTACATATACCCATCATTATTGACGTACATTGAATTTATATTTGGTGACCACACTGAAGAACAGAAAATGTTGAACGTTGCCATAGCAACCTATATGAGTGAAATATGATTGATTTTTGCTGTCCTTATTGTTGTGCATGCAGTTCTAAGATACAATTACACTTCTAAAATTGACCATAGTGAAGAATTTGGACCAGTGAACAGATTTCCACAAACATCTCGTTAATTTCGTCATTGAGTAGGTGTCAGAGTAAATCACCACATAGCAATCACTAGGAAAATGAGTTCCTTGGAGCAATAATTCAGCTTAGAGGACTGCACACAGCTATTGTGTATCAGCGCCTTGGAATATGTGCTGACCTAGAGCACTTCAAAGTGCTTCTGTAAAATTCATCTTGATAGCAGAAAATGACCAGTTTGAAGTATGAAATTTGTGAAGTCACATTTTTGTGATGTGAAACAAAGGCGTTTTCATCAGTGTTGCTAGACACTATACATAATGACGTAAATGACGCAACCTTGAACTCAGAAACCACATTAATTGTGTTGATATAGGAATCAGAATTTTGTTGGTCATCCAGTGCAGCCAGTTTGCCCTCGCCTGTAGTTGTGGTCGCAGAACGAACCATCGATGATGGCCTACCACCACACATTATTTCCCTCCGGTTATCACGATATTGAAACTTTATCGTGTTAAGCCGACTCACGTTATGCTTGTGTTTCACGATATGTGACATGACACTTCGTCCACTTCATACCATACTGAATTTCCCTACTTATCAACGGTCAGACTAAAAGTAACAGTCTAGGCTACTTTGGATAATTGCGTCCAAGCATTCCGTGTACACTTGGCTGGTTATCAATGAAGAACCAGTTGGTGAGCTCTACAACTGTTTCATGTAGATACGGCTGACTTTCAGATCCTTCTGTTCTCTTTTTTGTGAAGGCTGGCTACTCAAACAACTCATACTAGCGCAGTATAATCTCATAAGCAGTTTGACATTTGCCCGTAGGCTGAAACCTACTTATTTGAAAGACTAAAGGTTAAGTTTTCCATTTTTCACTCGGTTCTGCTCAACTTATCATAGAGAAGGTAACACAACCTCGCTTGACTGACCGCCTGCTTGAAAATACGTGTACCGCTCATACACGTGGCACTATTGAGCATCATAGCAGGCTCAACAAAATGTTGTCCCCCTGCAGGACTTCTGTTTGTAGCATATGATTTTGTCATTCTAACACCGAGGTGACTCACAAATCGTGTGTATTATGCCTAGGGTGTCACCTCAGTTTGGCCGTGTGGATAGAATTACGCTCATTTCGCTGTCTGGTTTAAATTTTTTTCTAGTATTTTAGAAGGTACACAAGACTTTTGAAGGATTTTTAATGTGGAGCATGGTAAGGATGTCAGTGATCCGAGTATTGAGGTCGGACTGAACAGTGGTTTGGTGTTACAAAATTAGGTGTAAAATATTGGTCTGTCTCACAATAAATTCCGCGGCAGTCATAAGCTAGAAAGCATAGTAGACTCAACACATGGAAGGAGACATACCAAAGATAAACTTTTCTCAGCCTCAATCTTCCAACAGCACAACTCATGCGTTGATGTGGACTCACTAAACCTGTGTAAAGCTAAACCGGCAACAATTTTCGGGGTTAACACACTCACTCACCTGTTTGTTTGGCTGCCTGACGCTTGTGTGTGTTCGTCAAAGAGCAAAGTCACACAAATCTTGCAGTATAATGTCACTAACAACCTCTCTAATATGAGTAACTTCACGCAAAATAGCTGAGGAAAACATGAAATCTGCCACATGAAGTTTTTAAACACTCATCAGTTTTTTAAACATGCCAATTACGATAATGAGAAGAAAACATGCAGACAAAATTTTTTTCCATAGTCCATCTCCAGGTTGGTACAATCATGTAAAACGGTAATAGAGTTAGATCGAGATATCGATCGGGCCTATGACAAAGAAACTAGATCACTGACGGATCAATTAGGGACGACTTGATTGATCTATTACGTCACGCTCATCAATTGGTTTGACCGCACTGGTTAACCATCGATCCGGTGGATTTGTGATCCTGGTAGGTGCAGTATCTAAACAAATCGCTGTTGATGACACAACACCGGGACAACCGATTTGATTCCGATAGCCTCAGCAGTTGAGAGTATTTTCATTCGGATGGCTTTCGATGGGTTGCATGACACACGATGTACTACTTCCAAGACTCGATTAGCGTTTACGTGATGCTCACTTTCAATCAGATCAACAAGAATAGTGCTGCACACCGATTCGTTTTCCCCGTATTCCAACCAACGTAAGTTGCATTCCCGGATTATGTTCGAAAGCTCCCTTCACGTTCCACCGAGATAACCTGCTCCATAGGAATAAGTGAATGAGTAGACACATAGAGATGAGGTTTTAACTGTCAATTCATACTTTTCATAATACATGAGAACTGGGGATTTGGTGAATTGAACACGGAATTTGGCCGCGACATAGGTCCTTCGATTGTCTTGTTGAGTCTAGTTGTTAGACATTCAACGAATTTGTCATCTTTGAATGCTATTCAACTGAACAAGAAGTTCTTTCTTACATCCTGCACTTCAGGTTTCGGTGACGTTCTACTCATGTTTCTGGTGATGAATCATTCGGGATGGCCGTTATCACGGAGCACGTTCTCTGTGAAACAGAGCTAATTGTCCAACGTATTAGCTGAACAGATTCTGTGTTCCGTCGGTCAGGCAACGCACTAAACATTTTTGTTGTTTTTAAGGGCACAAAAAAGGGAAACGTTTGTATACTGACCTGCTCAGGTACTTTCGCATTAAATCATGCATTGAATAGTGCCGTTTGTTCGTCGATATAAATGAACATCTAAGAAAGATATATGGTTTTCAGTTTCTTCATCAAGCGTAAACTTAAGTGACTGCTGGGTGCGATTGAATTTGTCGAATACTCCGTACATATTAGTATGCAAGCTAGTAATGATGAATCTGTCGTCCACATATTGATGCAACTGTACGAATTTGTTGATGACAGGTTGAAGCATGGTGCTTTCAAGGTTTCCCATGAATATATCTCCCGGGAGCAGTCCAAACACAGGGAAGAACTATGGGTTAGCAACACTATTCGTGTTGACCTGGTTGAAAGTGAGCATCACGTAAACGCTAATCGAGTCTTGGAAGTAGTACATCGTGTGTCATGCAACCCATCGAAAGCCATCCGAATGAAAATACTCTCAACTGCTGAGGCTATCGGAATCAAATCGGTTGTCCCGGTGTTGTGTCATCAACAGCGATTTGTTTAGATACTGCATCTACCAGGATCACAAATCCACCGGATCGATGGTTAACCAGTGCGGTCAAACCAATTGATGAGCGTGACGTAATAGATCAATCAAGTCGTCCCTAATTGATCCGTCAGTGATCTAGTTTCTTTGTCATAGGCCCGATCGATATCTCGATCTAACTCTATTAACGTTTTACATGATTGTACCGACCTGGAGATGAATCATCGAAAAAATATGCTTGCGTATATATCTTCATACGCATCACTTTCGTATACTTAACACTGAAAAATAGAACAGCTGGGTGATGACATGAAGAACGGACTGATACTTATAATCACCCAGTGCCTCTTTCATCTTAGTAGGAAAAATCAGCACAGTCTTTATGTACATCATTCAAATATTTCCGAGCTTTCGTTAGAGAAAAGAAGGCGACAAAACTTTAGAAAAACCGAGAAATTTCATGCACTTGCTATATAGCTAGTTCTTCTTTTCGACTGGTCAAATCTAAGTGTCTGACGATTGATGTGCCTATATGCAGATCAACTCTTCGTGAAGGTTTAATGTCAGTAGTTACATATATGTACCTCTATTGATATAACTGGAGGATGAAATTTACTGAACAATTCATGGGTATAAAGGTAGGCGTTAGGTAAAAAATTGATTGGGAAGGATAACAATGTACTGTAGCATGCCAGCATATTGTAACGTTATATCGAAACATTACCCAAAACTACGGAGCAATAATTACAAAATAAAGAAGAACAACAAGCAAATGTCCAAATCTGGTAGACTCTCTCATCTCAACCGATTCAGCCTCGACCAGAAAAAGAAGCGGTGTGCACACTTAGTGGTCGAATCGTAAATGGAAAAACCTCACCCATAAACTAGCCTGCCCGGTTGAAATCCAGGTTGATGAGTATCTGTTCTTAATTGCTCATTCTTGTTTAATGAAGCAAGGTGTGCTGAGGAGGGAAGTGGTGTTTACACAGAGTATAGGTTGTTCTTAAGGCTCCTGTTAGATGCTGCCACCTCTCTTAGCTACGTTATACTCTTAATAGTCCGTCCCCTTACCAAATCAACAGATGGCCTGTTTGCTTCAGATGAAATTGATGAGTCTTCCGCTTTTTCTGAACGAAGGCGTATTACGGGATTTTGAATTGTAAGATACATTTCCCAGTGAAACTGTTCGGTGACTGTTCATAAAAATTTCAATATTGATTTTGATGTCACATTATTGGATAATTTACAGACAAAACAAAAACTTGCGTCACTCTGTTTGTTTTGCATTCGGATACCATGAATTTGTGGTTGCCGCTTTGATGACGGATATGTGTGACTTTGTACTTAATGGTTGTGTCTGGTAATTAGTTGCTCACTGGTCGGTGATCAAGCAAAATACACTCCTTTTTCAGGGGTGTCTACACCCTTTGGACCACGTGAAAGGAATTCTGAGCATCAAAAAGATAAGGATGAATGAAAACGAAAATTTCCTCAAGTGAAGAACACCTCATGTTTAAGGCTGGTTGAATACAATTAAAACTGATTATAGCCGCATGTATTGCTGGTTATCTGGTCGGCAACGAATTCACATCGCATCCAACTGAGAACGGAGGTTGCATACTATCGCTTGGTTCTGAATAACTAAAGCAAGGGAGTGGATTTTCAAACTATCAAAGTATTACCATACACACTTAATGGATGTATACCGTGCTATCTCGTTACTTGTGTCGAATAACATTATGTAGGATAAGCATGAGTCACAGCTGAAATTAATGGCAGATTGTGACAGCAGATAATCGGAAAAAATTTCAACATTATCAATTCAACTGAATTTTCAGGTTTACAAGGTTGCAACTGGACTTTATATCAAACAGAAGGCGCACCTTAAACATAGCTGAAACCGACAGAAATTAGCACACTCTTTCGAGGGTACGTGGGAGTTTTGTGAGGTTAAACTGTGTATTGCTCACTTTATTATCCTTCCACGATGTAATTAATACAGTGCCTTTCGACAGTCATATGATATATCTTCCATAGAATATAAGATAGCCATCAATATAACCTTTGAACAGGTTAGTGTACATGCCAGCTAGTTACCTGTACCAACATGCTTCATCTGCGGTCACCGTAAAAGGCTATCTCAGACTTGGATGTTGTCAATTTTATATTATGAACAAACTAGCTTGCTAATAAAGAAGTGAATGCGATTTCATACTTGAACTGGAAAGTACTTCAAGAATGAATTCTAATGATAGGAAAACACTGCCTTACTCCTCCATCTGATACTAGCAGTTCAGAATACAAAACTGACTTTTGTAAAACCCGTGATAATGTACAAATCGTTATAAATTGTGCAAAACTGCGCTTGTCCAACACACATCTTCCTCACAGGTTGTCATCGTGAGAACCGCCTGAACTTTGCAGTGAAGTGTGCTACCTGTACGGTGTACATTCTCACGTTACAACCGTTTTGACCACTGCATCATTAATCTCACGAAAGACGTGGGTGAATAATCATATCTGAACCACCTCTGCTTGTAAGTGATGATCAAGCTGTCCGGTCATCTCCATAGGATACACAATTACTGCTTGTTAATAGGAGGTAAGTGAAGCAGTAGTCAACACTAGTGCTCAGTGGAAACTTGATCGGAGTTCAATTGCTGGTCGCATTACTGATAAGCCCCAACGGCAGCGAAGTTTGTCTGCTGCTTTCTTTCAAAAGTGATTGTATAAAACCTCCATCCGAATGCGAAAACTACAATTAAATGTGAGTGATGTTTATCCTGAAATTACTCAATATTCCGCCTATCATATATCTTATTGTTAACACGAGATAACGTTCACGAACAACATGAGTCAAACGGCGTGCGATCTGTTAAATTGCGCTGTTTAGTGCGTTCACTCTTCATATTATTGATGACGAACAAAGTCTTATTTTTCAAAAGGGTCTAGACTTATGGAAGAATAACGAAGCTGTGTAGCCGTTTCATTGGTGCCCACACATGACCTCGTCATCAAGTCAACTAAGCGAGGTGAATGTCGAGAGCTCATGAAGCGAGGGATGGTAAACGAAGAACGTTTATAATACGGCCTTCTAGAACCAAAGTTAGGTTGGTAGACTGCTTACTCAGTCACACTAAATGAAAGTCACTGGTTGTTTTCAATGATGAGATAGTCAGTGTTCCGTTCACAGTACTGATCTAGTGCATGAGCTTTGTTAAACATTTCATGTTAGCCTGGTCCCTACTCTAATTAGTCTGAACAGAACTCCCTCAAGCTCACTATACTGACAAGAAGGGGTCGGAATATTATGGAAATCATTCTATGCTTAGAAGGTTACTTTCTTCTCAGGTTTGCACCTCAAACCCTTGAATATATCAACGACAGCTGTATCCAGTTGGCCGAACCGATACATAGTTACAGCGTATTAAAAACGGATAGCCTGCGTCAGACACCGATTGAAACCACTCTGCATGATTACAGGAAACATACATGCTTGTAGGATACAAGGCGGTGAGGCTTTTATTTACGTATTAGCTGGGATCTGTTAAATTGCACTGAGTTAATCATTCTAAACTTTAACTTCATTGAATCGAGCTAAAGTTACGCAAACCGTTCGCGCGAATGTCCGGCCCGAATTACCTGATTGTTAATGATGATAGCCTCTCTATTCACTGTATTATTTTTGTACGGGTTTTCGTACATAGTACCACGAAGTTGACTGATTTTCTTGAGCCGCTCAGTCATGTGATATCCATCTTAAAAAACATGCTTGGGACCTACTTAACTACGTACTACCTAGTAGTATTAGACTGGAGATGATTCCGCCTCCGAGATGGATGCTTTCAAGAGCATAATAATTGATAATTTAAGACCGTATTGTGAAGCACGGCAACAATATACAAGTGAAATTCAAGTCTTCAGGCGGTGTGGACAAACACGGGATTGAAAACAATGTTGAGCAAATTAATATCAGTTGGTTTGTTATCGTGTTAAGCTGGTTGAGATTGTAAATTACGTGCAGATTAGCATAAAAGATGAAACTGAGAAAAATCGCATTAGTTAACAAAGCCTCATCGGAAGCGAAAGTGTAGTACCAGTAGACGAGAACGTTGTGAGCAAAAAAAATGCAAGTGGCACATGAGTGGTCGATTCAACAAACTGACACAAGTGGCATACATCTGAATAACACAAAAACATGAACGCTCATTTTCACATGAGGATAACCTTGGAACGGTGCATTTGTTAACAACAAATCTGTGTGAGAAAAACATCATTAATTACCAGACTGTTCAACAATGTTTTTTTCATGCGCATTCCTGTGATTAATTCGATACCGCAATGTGTGCACCTACCTAGCTACTGACGAATAGGGTAGTTTGATCTTTTATCTTTAACGCAAAAGTATATTTAGTCAAAAGCGATAACATACGATTTTCATGTGTGGTCCTATCCGATCGGCGGGTGCCTATATGTGGGTCAAATTGGTATGTGCAGAACAATTATTTTGATACATGAAACGAACTGAGCGTATGGAAATCGAAGTAAACTGTTCCGTTTTCCCATGGAAAAATATGGCATCTCTTTTGTTCACGAAGAAACTGCTGAATCCAGTGATCAGCAGATTATCATTTAAACTGTATACTATTGTTTCAGATTATGCGTGATTTACCCGAAAGTATTTTAAACCATTACCATGCGCTTTACGTTTTCGAAACGTAATCATAAAAACGTGTACTTTTTGGCACACTTTCGGACTGTGAGCTTAAAAAGTTTACATTATTTCTTAACTCAAGTTAAGCGAAGTCCTTAAAGCTGTGAACGGTACAAGGTTGAGTACAATACTGAGGTCTGTTCCAGGATGTCTAGCTTGGCGTGTGGATAATGTGATTGGATTGGCAACACTAGAAGTGATGTATGATAGATGAAGTGATTATTTATCGGAGATTGTTGGCAGGAACAACACACCCGAATTGCGGATACTTTGAAGTGGGATTTAAATATTCTTACATAAAGTTGAGATGGAGGACCTTAAGCAGTCCAGGCTTTTAAAGCAATTAGCAAAAGCAGAAATGACTTCACCACTGGTCATGGACTCCCATTTGATTACAAAGCTGTGATGGTTGTGTTCAAGCCGAATGTATTTTTGCTGCAAAACCACTCCACAACTGAGAAATACCAAACAAAGATCATCATTGAATTATTCAGTGTGGTGTATTCAGCCTGCTAATAAACTGCAAACAGTTTTGATGTTAGCTGTACAGTGTCTGAAAGTCAGAAAATACCAAATTCCTAGCTGACTATAAATTTTGTGGATCTAATGAATGTTACCTACACTCAGCTGGAGAAGCGTAAAAGGCAGTTTTTCCAGCAAGACAAGTTTAGAGGAATGATTCGTAGCAAACCACTCCCTGAGCTCATGACATAAAAATATCACAAACAATTCTCTCATAAGCATATTTTGGATGTTTAATTAGAGAAATGTCAAATATGATTGAGATTAGCTTAAAGTGTAGTAGTGTTTAAACCATGCTCGTCACAGAGGCCACAGAATTGACTACCGTTAAGTGACATTCATAAGGATAATGATCAATGAGCACTGGATAATGTCACTGGACGAGATTCGAAACTATGGTTTCATTTTTCTTAACTCGCCACAAATGCTCATGTTATCACAACTGGGAAGAAAAAAATGTGCGACTATTTAAATCAGTGTTTTCTAGTTTACAACACATCGCCCATCTATTGTACGAATAGAATGTCACAGTCTACTACATTTTTATGACCCTCGCTTCGAGTGAAAAATCAGTAAAAATTATTTTCTGAAACTTTGAACGAAAACAAGTAACATTCAATAGGGTCCACGCAATCTTAGAAATTAACGCGAAGTTTGAGTTCCACAATTTGACGAGGACCACGCATTCGGACGTGTCACGAAGAACCGTGTCGGACGGTAAGATACGTGCTGTTTTAACTAGCTCCGATTCATGAGTCGCTTAAAACGAACTTCACGTCACACCGACTGGATACATCACTGAAGATGGACAAACAGTTTAAATGCGAATGCCATATAGGGACACTAGTGGAAAGGATTCCGAATGTGTAAGGCATGTATCACTTAACTGGTCTACGATAATCACACGGAGTAACAGTCATTGAGGTGGTATGTCAGTCATATGTTTGATTAAATGAACAATCTTGGATAACGTCGATGATTGTCGGTTTGTAATTTCCCATTGAAGAGATTCCGGTTACTTCGTACTATTGCAGTGAAGATGAGCGATCGTATTATACTACTCATACAGCTGCTATTCAGTAGTAGGAACAGAGCATATATTTTGCCATCGTGCAAGCCGCAAAAAAGATGCAGGAAGGAACATCAAGGTGCAGCATCACCCATAATGGTCCCTGCTACTTAATGGAACTGAGCATTGACGTCTGCGGCAGCCCAGACGATCTGGGGCTGAATACCACCCGCAAATGAGTGGTTTTGTTTCTGTTCTTGTTTAAACGCTTAACCCATGTGTTGTTTTGTCGAATAAACAACCCTTGTACCATCCGCGTTCTTGGATCACAACACTATTATCAGGCAAATCAGAATAACTTTTTTGGAAAGATCGTTCAACAGTTAACATCTTATAAACAACACAAAGGTTCAATTTTGGTGTTAAACGTTAGCTTTAAGACGTAATCTCAAATTTAACCCATTACTTGTCTTTGATTACCACTGGCCGGGAATGTAAACACAAAAATGCCACAGATTACAATTCAGTGCCAGTAAAACTTCATCAAAACAGGAGTGTAACGTTACCTAGGACTAACTTGTATGAAGCATGGCCAAAAGTTATACAGACGTTTACAAACTAAGCAGAAGGAATGTCGTACATTGCAGATTTCCTTATCATTCAACAACAGAGAACATTGGTTAAAAAACAATCTGGGTAGGTAAGTTGCAGAATTTGGTTCTCAAATCAACAGTAAATGTTGTAGCTCCTTCCGAAAGACATCACTGTGAGTTTTCTTATACTATCGTCAAGGTCCCTTTTCATATTATCGTGGTTAACATATTTCCGATGAGCGTGACAAAATACTTCCAGGGATTCTGTTCAGAAGGACTTTGCATAGTTGAGTACACAATAGTGTCTCTCAGTAGTTTCTCCATCACATATAACTGTTAGCGATTGTTGAACATATTGCACTGTTGTACCTGGTCTAACGTTATGTTCGACATATTCGTTTCACTTTCCAAGTTTCCAACTAGCACATATCCGCCGTTTTCTTACAATTCATTCTTTCCAACGAGCACCAGTAGACAAAACGCAACTATTGCTGTCTTAACAGTTGGTGTGATGGAAACTGGACAATAAATGACGACTTATTATCCGACATTCTGTTTTTCACAAGTTAAACATCACTCAAATTTGGGCAACTCTTTAGAATCCAAACTGTAGCACCAGCCTTAGGGT
Organism: Paragonimus heterotremus; assembly: GCA_013368495.1. Lineage (NCBI taxonomy): Eukaryota > Metazoa > Platyhelminthes > Trematoda > Plagiorchiida > Troglotrematidae > Paragonimus > Paragonimus heterotremus. The sequence continues at coordinate 48,923 of LUCH01002905.1, forward strand.
AGGTCATCTACTCACCGGTAGTCGTTGTTACATGTACTTATGAACTCCGATCATATTAATGTTGAAAGCATTGTTTGCTAGCAAATTACCACAACTTTAATAAAACCGAACCAGAACATACAAACTTTCGGCTACAGAGGCCTAAGTAAACTTTAGGAAGTTCAATCACTTCTAGAAAGGACGCCGATTTGGGTTGGCCTGTCTAATGTCGTGTTGCCATGCCATTTGTGATGTGAATCAATCAAAGCACCGTATTGTTTTTATTTCAAAGATTAATACATCATGGTGTATTCTTTGTATGTGTCGTTCTTATTTTATTATTTGGCCAGTTTGTAATTTGTGCACTACCCTAACGATCGCTCTAATCAGGACGACATGTTAATCGCATGGCTCCTTTGTTAATCATAACGAGTGATACGACAGTGAACACGATCGTCTTTTCCGCTTAATTCCCCTGTTATTAGTCTGCCCGTAATGTTAGCCAAAGACTTTCTTTTGAATCAGGTTTTTTAAACTTGGGACTTGGCCATTCTTATCATCTTCGCGTACACTTTAACCCACTTCATTTGACTGCTGGTCTACCGACATTATTGTGTCCATCTACTATGCAACACCTCACCGATAAAACGGAACCTACTTGTGCACATTTAACCACACTCATTCCATTGACTTGCAACCAGAACTTTGAGATCATATTGAAATGTTTAATTTCTTTGAGCTTGTCAGAAGATATATCCTTAATTAAGATGTACACGAGGGTTCTAAATATTACATGGTGAACACGATCCACAAGACCATTCAGATAAACCACATAATAAGCCCACCGCAAACTAGCACTACATTGAAGTAACACAAAAAACACTTGAAGTTTTCGCATGTTAATGTTATCCTTACTATTTTCACTTCCATGAACTTAAACCTAAAGCTATGACCTTGGATGTACTGCGGAAAATGAGGGAAAGGAAGTCTTCCCCTTTGAGGACGATGGTGTCTTGTACACATCCTTCTTAATCATGCGAAAACATTCACCGACAGAACATAATGTGCTCACTTATTTGGACGAACCTTGACTGTACTGTGCAAATCAACCCACGTGTTGAGTAAGTGAACCGTTCACAATTTTTACATTAAGTTCTGTCCTGTACGAATAAGTTGGTTGTTTTAGATGGAGGGTTCCATCCCGCTGACGGATTCTCTTCACTTTCGCCTTGCAGAAACGACCGACTTCTCTGCTTACCTTACCTCCTATTTTCCAAAATTCATATTTTGTTGCTTTTTTAAACCAACTATTCTGCGAACTCGGGACAATTTTTTATCCGTTGAGGGGAATTTCTCAGACATCTAACCAAACTTTCAACTCATGAGCTCACGTGTCAGTTTATATGACGTTGAAATTAGCATAATGAGAAGGCCACTTTCACATAATTTTCGCTACAAACATAAAATGTTTTGTTCCCAAGTACCACTTCTTGCAATACCATCACTTTCTGGTTACATACATGAACTCAACCACTTTAAATGATTTTCAGCTAATAGGTTGTTTGTAACAAATTTGTTGATACTAAGCAGCTTCATATATTTCTTGGATTTGTTTTGTTATTTCTCCAGTACAATAAAAAGGAATGGACCGTCATCTGCATGTACACTATCATACATTCGCGTCATGCGTAATCAACAGTTGACTTTGACTAATTTTTAAGAAAATAAGCTGATAAACGTTTTCTCACCAATATACAACATTCAGCTAAACACTTTGACCACACCGGATGCTTGGAATTTACCTTTTGGAAGCATAAGACACAGGTTTGTTTGTTTTGTATTGTGTTCACAAAAAAACCTGACCTTCATGAGAAAAAAGAAAGCAAATCTGTGCATTGGAACTGATAAAAAAGACAGTTTTCAGTTCCTCACATTTCAGAACCTAAGCACAAAATCAAACTATGATACCATTTGAGTTGAATGATATTACATTTTGAGGGATGTACTCAGGATTAAAGGTCGGCGCGTACAACAAACACAGACACAGCAGATTACAACATTCAATTGTGAAGCGCTATGGTTGAAACAATGAAACAAGGAAAGTAGAGAAGACGAATAATCACACAGGCGTTGACATCCCCGCCAACTCCCCTTCAATCAAGTGGTTTGGTCTACCAGTACACAGCACTGGTCACTCCCTAGAAAGTAAACGTCCGCGAAGACAAAAGAGGTAGAAGTGAGAATGAATTGAAACATACAGGAAGCTCGATCAGATCGGCCACTATTTGTATAGCCCAGCTGGGGAGGGGAGGTGGGGGAGAGTTTTGACGAAAAGCAAACAAATTATTCGTGAAAATTATGAAACCTTTTATAAACCACAGAGGATGTGGGTGACAAAATGTAGGTTATTGGCTGTTGTTGTTGCCGCTGATGTTATTGTTAGCCAGACTGTCCGATTCATTCTTCCGGCGCCGGCGCTCATCTCGAGATCGACGTCTGCGCTCTTGGCATTTAGCCACTGTAAGGAGTCGAAGCAAAATGCATCACATATATGGAGATGTTTTGACAAACTTTGACGCGAGCAATGATCAACTAATCTGGAGGTCATTCAAAAAATTCATCCACATACGAAACAATAGATGAATCTGTAGTAAGGACGGTGGTAACCACGAGCTATTCAGTTTCCAAAGAAGCAGCTAAGTTGCCTGAAATTTTAGGCATGTTTATTAGAAAATACCAACAAAGGACAAGACCTGGTCTCACGTAGGAATGGAGCAAGATTATACAACAGTCCTGTCTACCTCATAAGCATGTCGTGTCCGTCTAGTTTGGAGGACAGTCACTTGCTAAGTTAAGTATTAAACTGGTGAAATTCGGTTGCAATTCACTTTAAAGAAAAAAGCAGTATTTATGCTTGTCCGTCTTTGGATTCATGGTCTTGTTCCATCAGGTTCACTCACGATATAGAATATGTTGGTCGAACTAGCGTTAGGGCGGTGCGAACCGCCTGGCCTGACACATATGTGTAAGTGTCTTTTGATTTCGATCGCAGTGGCAGGCTACTCCAGGTAGGACGGTCGCCAACTGTACACAACATCACTACTCTGGGGAGAGGAATCACAGGGATAGCATAAAATAATCCTACATGAGGAATAGTTTTTAGAGGACAACATTGATACTATTCAATGTTTCAGACTAATAACATGCCAAGCTCAACTTTCTGAGCTCGAAGAAAGTGAAGAATGCAACAAGCCAATTGCAGTTATTATAAACGGAGTAATTTCTTAGTTAACACACATACTTTCTTCTGGGATTAAAACAACTCTTCTTGCTGTCTTCGTTACAATACCAGATATACTGAACAGTTGGCCGTCCGAAATCATGAACATTCCAGCTGACCCCTACGGAAGACAATTTTAAATTTTAGGTTCTCTCAAATTACCACTGATCAACAGAGCAAATATTTGTCACAATCTAAAGTTAAACTTCAGCCACGTGAAGTAATCATAGTGACTACTGTACAACTGGCCGCACATTATGCACAGCCAAGTAATTGAATGGTCTTAAGTGTTAATTATCCAACATTATTCGCTTTAATCGCCTACGGTTGTCACATTTTCATGTTTGTGAGATCGGCGGCTTGATCATTAGCTAGGCGCTGCCTTGAACGAATGACCTTATTGGGAAATAGGAACACGTTGGTCTTATCGTCAATTCGCACTCAGTGTTGAACACTCATTCGGCGTGTTAATTTTTGGGCCCATTTATCTGATCGTAAGGTTTTCCAGTTCGTTCTTCAATGCTTTTGGTTGGGTTAAACTGATTTCTCGAGATAACCCTGTCAATCACCTACGAATTGAAGACTTGTTTTGTGTAGTGGCTTGGCGGGGGCTAAAAGCGTTCTCTCGTGATGGTAAAACAATCTAGTAAGGAAAGCTTTTTGCTCTTGGGGGTATCTTTTCTTAAAACAAGCCTCCCCCGTTGTTCCAGCTTAGAAGGAGGTGCCGCATGTATACGTTTTCCGATAGTGCATTGTAATATGTGCAGTCACTGACATTTCCCTGTAGGACAAACTTCCTCGGTTAACCCGTTGGTGAAAATTATCGGTACATCCACTGATGTTTTGTAACTAATGGACTTCATACGCATTGCGTAATCATATCAAGTTCAGTAAACCGTTCTGCCTGACAATTGACATATTACCTCTCACCTAACTTGCAAATTGTGCACAACGAACTGACTTACAATGAGGTGATGCTGGATCGCATCGTTTCTGTCAAAACAAAAGGGGAAAAGTAGACGAAATAGAATTGTTAGCGCATGTCAAACAGAATGAAAATTCAATTTTAGAAGCCATACCTGACCAGAAAATTAACAGTGCAATGTCATATCCATAATGGGGTATCTCGTGTTTCGGTGAGGGAGGTGTAGCTTGTAAGGAGAGACCACATGACTGAAGGTCTGATAGATAGCCAAAATATGTTTGAGCTGCCGTTTCTAGTAGCTGAGTAATATGAAGCATGAAGTGATCCGTCGTACTGTGAACATGCAGAAATTAAGCGTAAACGCGTTTTAGTCAAGAAACATACTACACTGAAACGAGAAGAATGCAGTCCACCTCTTTTCTTACAGACAGCTAGTTAAGTCAGAACACATTATCTATGAGGGAATACTTTATGAACCATATCGTTTGACTTAGGGTAAATCTTCAGTGAATATCTACTCGAAAGTTTCGTCTGAAGATGAACAACCGCCTTACATGTGAGAATAACGTAGTTTTATAGGTCGCTCGTGCGTAGCCAATGCCGAGATGTGCGGGCTCACTCAACGTTTCAGTGGCCGGGTACGGGTGCACATTATCCCAGCGGGAAGTTTGTGAACAAAGCATTTTACTGTAGGGTGCTGATTCACTGGACACCCACAAATAGGCAGTGGATAATACTTAACTTGCAAAGTTAACGTGAAACTTTGAAGAGATATTTGTGACACACTCCATGTTCAACCTGGCTAAAACATTTGTTAGTTTCAGCGCCCATCAACTTTGCCCACTTGTTTTGCTGGCTGAACACAATCTATTGTGGTGAGCCGTTGGTATGCGGTGTGCAAGACTGAATACAGGCTGGTTGAAATTTATGTTGAATTTTGACAAGAAATCTGTGTCTGGAAAAGAATCGTTTATAGAAGAATACAGCTTCCAACGTTCTCATCTAGAATAGATCAGACGGCAGATGTATACCTTCCGATGGCCGAATACTTTGCTCCCGAGCATACACTGTTAAGTTTAAAGCACTGTTACGAACGTTGGAGACACTTAAATGCCACGGAGGTTTGTCCCAGGCGTCTCAGACCCTCACCTGTTCAGATGTTTAAAAATAATGTTTTACATAAACTTAACAATCCCTACAACTAGTCGCAACTATTGCATCCCCGCATACCTTCCAGTCGGCTTCTTTCTTCAGAAGTATCACCCGCCTACGTGTGGTTACCATTTCGACCCTTAGAGTTATCCGGCTTCCGCTTACCCACACACCACATGCCAATGACGTGCCAAAATTGCCTACGTTTTGTTAGTGTCTGCACGGATGGAGATAAAATGCACAGAAGCGTAGATACAATTCAGTCTTGCTAAGCACTAAGTGTAGCGGAGCGCGGTCACATGTAGAAAGTCACTTTGTGATTACGTAATTGGTTGACTTTATCAGTGTGACTGAAGGCTGAGGACAATCTGGGTCATCGAGGGTTAACGTTCTTTATATTTGATATTTACTTGGTGTTTGAGTTCAACTGGGAAACGGAAAGTAAACTTCACTAGCGGTAAGCTTTACGATATGCTCCGTACGTTTGTGGTAGATCACAGTTAGTCACACATGCACATACTTCGCGACTGTTTGTGTCTAGCATCGACCACTACGCCAAGTAACTTGGCACCGTGAACAGACGCGAAATGTGGAAGTTAATGTCGTGATAGGAACATATAACATTGAGTGGCAAGGACAGGAAGCAAGTTATTGAGGACTTGAGCAACACAGGACGTTGAACTGTAAACATCTCAAAGAATTCTAGAAACACAGAAGACAGACGAACAACTGGAGACGTGAAACGCAAAATAAAAAAGGACAAGCGAGAATGACAGTGAGAAGAAATTATCCAGGCTTACTATCGTTAGCCAGAGTGCGATCGTTTATAACGGCCTCAGTGCAACCTTATCTGGGTACGTTTCTGGGCTAAGTATGAACAGCGTTTAAAAGACTGCATTAGATCGGTCTGTATCCCAAACTATCACGTCGTTCCTGTGCTAACAGAAAGCACAGACAACAACAAAAAAGTTGTTTGTGCGTTATTGTCTTTTACCTCTGTGACAGTGCGTCGCAGGAGTTTAAACCAACTACTCCCGGATCAAGAGTTGGACATGAGTAGTTTTGCCTCAGTTAGGCAAAGTAATAGCGATTTAATTATCCATAACTTCCATTTTTGTTCAATGCAGCGACGGATCCATTCCTGGAAGGTAATCTTTGATCGTCAGAAAATTGATGGTACTTTTTACACCCTAAACAGCTGCAGATTAATATTGCGACGCATCGATGCAACACGGTAGAGAACAAGTGAACTTTTGACACCAAAGGAATCAGTAAAGCGTCAAGGACAAGGAAAAACCGTGACAGGGCAAACAGATTCTAGCCAGAACACATATCATTATATGAGATAAGAGGACAATGTGTCACACTAAGAATCGTCTGCGTAAAGCAAAGAAAGACCTTGAAGCTATAATGGACGATGAATTGACGGTACTTAGTGATCAAAGCGTACAGAGTAAACTGTATTATTTTTAGGAAGAATGTGGCGGTTAGAAATGTGGTGTTTCCTGACTTTGGGTGAGTATGCTAGAAGGACGAGTTCGTCGAATGGTGTGTCACTCGTCAAGGTTACTTGTAATTGATAATCTTGGTGAATGCTCATGTTTTAAACACCTGCCAGCTAACATATACTTTCTCGAATCGAAGCGATCTTAAACAGGTCTCCATCAGCAGAACAAAAGCCATTGTTTTTATCTTGGATTCTTTCACTTGGTTTGGTTGACACAGCCCACGGTGTGTTTCGGTTACTCGGGTAGAAACTGGGATTGGTCAAAGCGTGAACTTGTGGTAATCGGCAAAGAGTGAGTCAGTCCTTTTAACCATAAAAATCATTACGTTGTGGTCAACGGACTTGCATACCAGTGGAACATATCTTTATACAACTGTAATGTCATTCACTGTATGAATGTAATACATCTTATCTACACGTTCATAAAAAGGATACCTATATGAGCCTACACACAGAACATGGTATTTCTTTCAATGGCTAACTTGAACTTTGGGAGTTTACACATAAAATGAACATTACTGTCGAAGTTGCTCAGGATTTTTGATTTCTGACTGACCTTTCGGCCAGTCCTTTATGAAATGTCTGTGTGACTTATAAAGAATTCATATCAACCCATATTCCTCCCTGCTAATCACAGGTCAGAAAATAGAAAACATAGCAAATAAATTCTCAATTTTAGATTGTCTGAAATGTAGTGATCGTCGAACTTTCATCATCGTTCACGGTCACCATAGCCTACCAGACACGACAAGGCAACTTACAAGTGGTCAGACGTAGTCGTTCGGTTGAGGTTTAAACTATATTGTCAGTACGACGGTCAACGTTGCGCTCTCAGTAACATTAGTCAGGAGTCATATTGTGGATGGGGTGAGGTTATCTCTCAAACCACACAGTAAGAAGACCAGTACTTTAGAGGATACATTCAAGTTCACTTCCCGCTGCCAAACTGTGCTTCAGTGAGGGCTGCAGAGGTTATCGCTACAAGTGACATCAAACCTACTTGTTCGTTATTATACGTCATTGTGACTCAGCACATTTTCTGCCCATTTTAACTGGGAGATCCTGTGAACCGTTGTAGAGATCAAATCTGACAAGTGGGTTCTGTGAAGTAATGCACATGACAATCACTCACTAATACTGGCATCTGAATCTCTCTATGTATTCTACTAGAATTCAGCGACGGACTGCTCATACACAGCTGCTGATTGCGGTTGATAAAAACCGCTCCTACCTACCTATATGCGTTAGCTGCGGAACAATCCGAAAACGTCAAAAACTGGTCAACTCTTTGCTGACTTCAAAAAGTGTTTAGGATTAACCGTATGTCATAATGTTCTAATGTATTTTTAACGTTGGATAGTTTTCGCTAGCTTTCTTCAACTTAAAACCTATTGTTATTTATACATCCATGTAACCCTATTCGTACCATAGTGGATAACAGCGCAACGGAACTCTGATCGTCACATGAAACGGAATTGTGCGGGCTACTTTATCGTTTGGTAATCCTACTTGTCCCAGCTGAACGCGATCAGTTTTTTTGACTAGATTGGAAGCAGACAAACATCCAGCACTATCTCAATCTCGATTGTTGGAGGGTGTCGTGACCATTTGGTCCCAATGACCACTAGTGAAGTCGTGGACAACTGGCTTCACCCTGTTAGAACCAATGAAATACGATGAACTTTCAGTATGGCATGCCAGCTACTTATCCTGTGATCCACTTTTCCTCTACGTGGATACAAGCAGTTGGTTCAATGCCATGAATTTCCCGATCTTAGTGGGTTGCAATTATATCGATCAGTGTGTCCATCGTTTCTATTATTATGAGTTAATATTTGAAAAAAATATATTCAAAACTTATCGGTAGCCTCCAGTCCAGAGGTTAAGTACAGGTTTCTGATCAGTTTCAATGTATGAGACGAGGAATAGCTGCAACAATGGAAAGTGGCCCCTTTGTGATAATAGTCCACATATATTGACTTCTACTTCGCGGTGTACGTGGTGTTGATGAAACTCTATCAAGTCCAAACAGTCGTCCACAACCCCATGGTAGAATAAGTTGTTGATAATGACATTCCTCGTAACGATCAGGGACACAATGCTCACTTCATCTTTGCATATACCAAGCATGTCAACCGTATAAAGACGGTTTTTACTGTTTTTTTCGAGGAGTGAAAATGATTCTTATAGACACTGTGCCTATGATTGCAAAGCCATTAATTATCCGAACTTATTTTATTCATTCCGGCAAAGCAGAAGTGAAATGAGTTAATATATATCTTCATGAATTTGTTCCCACTGATACACTTAAAATGACATTGGGTTCGAACGTCCGTCGCATGGTTTACGTCACATCTGAATGTTGAAAAGTGTGACCTCGATTGATTGTTTACAAGCTCGGTAATTGAACATTTGCAAAGTGTTTTCCTCACATCTTTAATTCTTTCACAAACTGACCACTATCATGGGAGAGTGATTATCAGTCTGCTTTTTTGGACAAATGTCAATTACGTATAAGGGAGAAATATTCCACACGCTCCTTTAGATTAATCATCATCTTCTAAGAGGCAGTGAAAATCATTCAAACAGTTATTGTTTATACATCGGATTTTTTGTGCACTGAACAAGAAATTACCAACTTCAAACGACATTTAATAACGCAATAAACAATCACTCACATTTCTCCTGTTTCGACGATTTTTACGATTTTTCTGTTTGCGTCCAACTGGAATAGGTAAGTGTGTTGGATAAATGAATGAGTTCTTCAGATAGCAAATGTTTACCTTTCTCATCAATGTTTTTAATCATTTTTAAGTGAGTTGTCCAACAACAAAATTGTCATTTGGCTTACAATTACGTGATCGACACTGGGCGATTTTTCCGTTCACAGTTGGTTGTCAGTCAAAACCTAGTAAGATGAGTGTTCCATTTCACTGTTTGTACATTGTGTTATATTCAACTTCAATTCACCTTGTTCATCTCTGCCAAAAGAAACGCCAGTATTGTGGTTTCTATCTAATGAGATATAGAATTTAGCGAATACTGCAATTCGTTGTTTTTCACCTCTGTTTTCAGTTGATGTTTTGAATTAAACTGAATTCGATTGTTTTTTTTCAAGGCATCAGCCTTGCTAGGCTGGTAGCAAGTTCCTGTACTCTGTAAACAAATTGGAGGATTGAACCCTCCACTAATCGACTGTTGAATTTGATTAACGCGAAAATGGCTGGTCGGATAAAATGAAAGTGGTAAACCAGGTAGTATGTTTTCAATGAACGGAAAATCATCATCGACCTAGCAAGCTGCCTAAGGTATGATGAATCGTACGGATGAGTCCAGTGGAAAATTCTCAGAACATGTCGGTCACATTCTTCGAATCACTAAAGCTAAATTTAGAATGACCCAAACAGCGCTGGTATTGACATTCGAGATGTCAACAAGGAGAGTAAAAATAGGGTTTGACGATACACCACCCCAAGTTTTAACTTGCGTCCAGCGGAACGAAATGCCAACGGACGTCACACATATATCACTCGGAGGAGATCCCGGGAACACATTTGGGATATATAATGTACATACTGCAATGGATCTCACGGAGGCCGACCTGGGGGAAAGTCCTAGGTATTTGATCATCGTCTAGCTTATCCTTCTCCTATCCTCACTAGATGGCCAGTAAAAAAGAATTTAGAATTCGGGCTAATGGAAAGAGATTTTTCATGCTTAAACAGGCCTGCTTTTCTAACGTTTTGAACAGTCTATCTAAGATCACTGTTTAAGTATGTCAGTGAACTTTGTGTATCGGCCTGAGAAAAGACATATTCACCATTGAACTTGTCCAGCGAGTAATCACCAAAATGGTCACCGGCTTAAGATACCTCTCTTACGACTCTCGACTTGAAATTATTGACTTCTGTCCATTTGAATTTTGAGGACTTCGCTGCGAATTAATTCTTACACTTTCCCTTTAGCATAGACTCGCCTCAGTAGCTCAGTCTAGTTGAAAAGTTTATAACAAGAAGTACCACACGCTCCGATCTTGAATCTTTCTTGGGCAACAGTTCTTTCCTTACAGGGCTATAAATCACTGGAACAACCTTCCATTTGAGACTGTTAGTTGTCCTTCTCGGAATCGTTTCAAAATGTTTTTGGATTCCCACTTACGTACGAAATTGTTAAATCGGTCACTGTTTTTGGTACTTTTTGTAGTCCCCAAGAGTGGTGGCAAACCCTGTTTTCGATAGCTGCCTTTCAAGTCAGCAGTACCCTGCTGGATATCAAAACAAACTGACTGGATTCGAGTGACGTGGGTCTCCAGCCTTGAACATGTGTGCAAACCGCTAAAAATCCCGGGCAAACTGGACAGTCGAAAGGTCTACGCGATAAACTGTTGGCGTTTACAGTGTGAAGTAAAATACTTGTCAAGGTTTCACCGTTAGACAAGTACGCAGATTATGGTTTGTCACCTCATGCACATTTTGAAATGCTCCGTAGATGATGGTATATTTTTGCGATGATCAATCATAAAGTAGCCTATAGAATAAGACAGATATAATTGCAGAAGATGATTTCTTACAACTCAAGTGAGGAAGCGGTTACTGAAAACGAATTCTTGTATACGAAGCATGTTAAAACAGCCCAATTTGACTGTGGTGACAGTACAGCCAACTAATGCTATCTGAACTCATAAGATAAATTCATGGAAGCTAACCAAAGAATACTTATCAGTTACAAAAACACTTTTGAACTTCAGTTATCTGCGCATACCCCTAAATTTTGACAATGATTGCTAAGCCTAGGAGAGTTGTACACACTCGGCAAGGACCTACTTCCCAGCTGCGACACTTTCAAATATCTAACTTGAGGAGATCCTGCTTAAGAAGCCACATTTCCCGTCTTTGTTACTTCTCGATGGGAAACCTGCCCAGGTGGACACATGCATCCGCCCTCCCCCATGGAGAACTTACACAGTTTACCGCGACTCAGAAGTGTCTTTGCATACTCGGAGGTCGGCATGTTCATAACTTCTTTGGATACTCATAAAACACGTCTCCGGAAACTTCCATTTTATATCGCTTATCTAAACGATAAACTCAATTAGGAAAAAGTTTAGAGACCTAACTACGAAAACTCTAGAATTCGATTGGATTCGAACCAGCGGCAGAAACAACATAACCAAAAAAGACAAATATTTTACTAGCTAAACTACAAAGCCTTACGGATCAGTTGGTAGAGCATTTGCCGCGTTCAGGTATGTTGTTTCTGCCGCTGGTTCGAATCCAGCCGAAGTCCCGATTTTTCGCAATTGGGTGTTTTCTAAGTCATAAAGATTGCCAAACTATTTACCAGCAAAAAAAAACGTTGAATGCCGTCAGCC
>LUCH01002905.1:63901-74061 GCA_013368495.1 Paragonimus heterotremus
GGACAACTTCAACTGCAAACAGATTAACGTTAATAGAATCAGGCGTGTAGGAACAGTGACCTCGAAAACGCGAAAAGTGATGGTCTGGCTAACATGCAACCCCAGGATGGAAAACGGATCTTCGTCTACAATTGCAGCATTAATAACATGAGATTGAGTATCTTTCAACTGTTTGATCAAGCAACTTACTTTCCCAGACACTGGATAATTCTCCCTCACATAACATGCACAGTTTAACTGATATCACAGTTCTCTGTATTCAGCTGAAGATTCGGCATGTATCTCCTTTAATCTGGACATTTGTTAACAATGCGACCGTTTTCGGCTTTATATCTCACCTATGTATTTCACAAATAAGGACCTGTAACTGCCGGACAAAGTTTTTTTTCGATACCACATACACCCTCCCTCAGTCATCGGAAGTTTATTTTTTCAAGCGACGGCGCCTTCCATGGTAAACTGGCAAAGAGGATGCACACATTTTTCTTGACTGTACATCTATCCTGAATTGGGTTGATTTACCTCCGTCTAATTTTTTGTTGATAAGTAATTCTATCTGAGAACATGGTGGGAGTTAATGTGCTCTTCGTAAGGTGTGATAAGATGTCAGATTGCGAAGATACCACGCGACAAATCGAAAAGTCGTAGTTAAGGACTTGCTTATGAGTCCGATTGAATGCACAAGCGGAAACAGTGTTCATGTGTTTTTGTGTGACCGACCTTAGCATGATGATGACTTGCAGCTTTAGAGTATTGAAGACAATGCCGGTAGAAATATTCACCACACAAAACTGTTATAAATTCAACTGAGCCGTTTTGGAAGTAGGCATTTAGATTAACTGAAAACTATGCAATTTGTGGACAGCTTTCGGATGCATGAAATAAAAGAGTATCACTTACGGCGTTCTTTTGGACGACCGTTAGTCAGTCCCCGCCCGCGTTGTTTGCGCTGGTTCTGCACATCTTTCACGGCACCCTCATCGCGTTTGCTGGTTCATGGTGCGAACGAAATGAGAATTAGGTCCTACAACAACCTTCGTGTTGAAATTTATTTAACAGCAAGGATATCACGGAGAAATAAATTTTGACTGATGGATAACTAACCTGGTAGTAAGCATCTCCGTTTAGTTTAATTTTGGATAGTGGCTCTTATGACAGAGAATCGTGGATAAATAAGCCATAATTAAAGTGGGTAACATTTGATAGCTGACCAGATAGTATACCGTGCTTTGCTTTAATTGTACTGAACACACTGAGAATGTTTTGATACGATGTGGACGAGATCTGCTACCAAAGATCACCGCTGATGGACCAATGTAATTTTGTACAAAATAAAACTGCATCAACAGTGAACACCACAGTGATCATCAGACACAACACCTGCAATAAATAAGACGATTGCGCTTATAACTAAGCCGCAGCATAAGCGGTAGCGCACATGAAGTCAACATTAGCGGTGCGCAACTCCATCCTCTCTACCAACAAGAGTGGAGGAGAAATGGCAAGCAGGTTATCAAAATAGTGGTAGCAGAGATGATGATGATGGCGACAACAGAAATATCTTCAAATATTGAGGTTATTGCTACGACCGTCACCACCAGAAAAGCAGCATTAACAACGGTAAAGTGCAAGACACTAAAAACACGACATTATCACAAGCAGCAGCAACAGCAGCAACAACCACAACATCAGCAACCAGAAACTCGACAGCTTAACAGTGTAACTTTCGACGATGAAAATTTCAGCAATACAGTAATATGAACAATACTGGCTACCGGTATATCAAAACCAACAGCCGTAGCGGTAAAGCTGGCAGAATGATTCTCAATCGCCGCAACATTAACGAACACAACCATAATAATAGACAACAAACATAAACAGCAACATAAACAGCAGCAGAAGCGGTGATGCCGATTACCATACAAAAACATAACAGTAGAGTCCAAGAAAGAAGGTTCCAATGCTAATACCATTGATTACCAATGTCTTCTACACTATCTCTACCAGTGAGACAACAGCCAGGACGAAGTAATAACCAAAATGAGAGCAACAACAACGCCATTGATGAATTCAACGTTAAAACGACGGCTGTCTTGGCCAACAAAATAATAAATTCGGTAGCACGAGGGAATTAACCAAAAAACAGATTTGGTGAAGCGACAGCCGAACAAACGCGAACAAGAGCGAATAACGTCATTTAGCCAGTAAGGGCCTAACTTGAAAATCGCAGTTCTGTCATTACTGACTCGCTGCTCGTTTATGTTAGTCTATCCACTTTTTGGTGACATGTCTGTAAACGATATTTACTGATGTTTGCCACACGGTCTTACACATGTTTCACTAGCCAGCCTAACTGGAAACTATGCTCGCAATAACACACATTAATTATCAATCACTCCCACTGTTGTAAGTATTACTTCACGGACTGTTCCTCAAATTATGATAACAAGTCCGGCAGTGTATCCTAGAGCTGTCTACCTTTATGCATTCAAAGTCTACGATATTCAATAATCAAAGAACTTTAGTTTCCTAGTATGGAGATGTATTTAAGAAATGTGTCCCTAAGTATGTTCTATAGATAGGGCTATGGTAAATCATCACTATCGCGAGACGGCTTGAACGCACACTGCTGCCATTCCACACGAAAAATATTGAGCTTGAACACTAAGACCTATTAGGTCCAGCTGATGAAGTAGATCCCAGAAAGACGCTAACAATTCGCCCTTGTTAACAGTAGTCAATACTGCTTGCTGTTGTCTTGTATCGGACTTGAATTGCGTTTCCTGTTCTTGAGTGTCAAACATGTTGGTTAGTAAATCGGTAAGAAATGAAACGGAAGTTAACTTTTCGAGGCAGTAAATAAGCTTCGGTGAGAGTGAAATCAGAGTCTAGCAACATTTTCGAAAGTGGCCGGCTGAAACAATACTTGATTGTAAACGTTTTGGTCACTTGTGAGTTTAATTCGCATTAATCAAATCCTTGACGCTGTTTGTCAGTGATTTCACATTACTGTTAGCCTTCCATTAACACATGTGTGGAATAGACTGATATCACCTTGAACTGTAAAAATAGATGGCAAAGATTTCGGACTTGGTCAGTGATCATGAGACTGTGTTGAGTCGTGTGAACGTGACGGACGTACGCAAAGTGGAGTATGGGATGATCACAAACTTCCTGGATGAATACAGACAACGTATGTGAGAGCATAGCGAGTCCAGAAAGAGATATGAGTCCTTCTCAGTGTAAGCCCACTTCGACCTAGCGATGACATCCACCTCAGCTCACTTCTTCGGAACAGGTGTACGTAACAATGCCAGTGTTCTATTATCCAAAAAGCTCAAAACTCACCCCACCTCACCACGACTGTCACTCCGCGGCTCCTCGTCAACCCGTTTTGTTAAACCAACCACGCACAGTGCGAAGAATAAAACTAATGCGAGCCAAAGTCGCATTTTGTAGTTCCTTCCTGTCTAGAGGCCAACTGGAAAAAAATAGGAGAGAACAAGGATAAAAGTTTTAGATCTCAATGAACAAAAATGTTGTTGCGATGTGAAAAGCTCATTGGCCGTACACGTTCACACAGTGAGGAGTCGGGGTTGTCAACTTTCGCAAAGAAATAAAATTATCCGTACTAATGTGTCAGTGGGAGGGTGTACTGTTTGAGGGGTACTGGCCAATAAAATCGTTGAATACCCGAAAAAATTGATCAGACAATATCCTATGAAAGTGAATTAACAAGTGTTTATCTGTTTTCGACATTGATGAGGTCACCAAAGTTTGATGACAAAATTACATGGAGGAAGAAGTCCTGATAATTACAAATTCTTTTTGCTGAAGAATGGGTCTGCTCAAGAAGTCGGACTAAGAATTTCTAACTCAGCAGGTAAGTTTGCACTACAATAAACCGTTGTCGAATAGCGGTAAGAAGCTACTCGATACCAATGGCTCAAAAATCCTCAGCTTCTTAGCAATGATTAGGCTATGGAAGCTGCCGGTATGATTTTGATGTATGAATTGCACTTTCACTGCATACAAAAGATGCGTCATTGTGGAAATCTATAACTTCACGGACGTTTAATTATGCCGATTCTAATCCCTCCGATCGTCCCGTTTGTATGATATTTGGTTGTGAAATCGACCGCAGAAGAGTACCGAAGTTTCACGCGCTACTTCTTTATATGACCTACTTTAAATGTGGCCTACAGTGTGGAACCGGTTTGCTGATTACATCTCTTAATCAAGCTTTACTACCGTTATGGCCGATACAATCGTAAACTTTCGACATAGAGCCAACTGTACTGATCAGGTCAAGCAAAAAACAGGTGCTGGACCAAAAACTGACGTGTTTTGCCTCATCATGGGCATGGGAAGTACATGGGATACTTCATCATTATTCAGGCTAAGGAAAAGTTAAAAGCAAATGTATCCCTTCCACACAGAAAATATGAAAATGTTAGCGTAAGCCCCAGTGTTTACCATTTGCCTGGTTTTGACTATTATCATACGGATACGGTTGTTAACGTGAACCGTGAACACTTTATGAGCAGCATTAGAGTAAGCAAGGTATTTTATAACCATTCAAGATTATTGTACTTGACAGTCGGTTATTAGAATGCATTTAGCTAATACAGCCTTACAGTGTTTTTTATCAGGATGCGTTTTAAGCCCAGATCGACAGTCATGTGTTCAATGAATACATCTGGTTCTAGAAATGAAGAAATTAATGTCATTTATGTTTCCGGTGGGCACCACTGGCTTCTCGGTTGTGTCCTACGAAAAATGTTCACATATGATAGGATATTTTAACAGAAATGACGCCATTTTCGTGAGATCCTCATGTAGCTTCTACCTTAGTAACGCACAGGCATCTAACCACAGTTCCGCTAGATGTGGAGTGAATGTGAAGGGAAACCGATGATTTACGGGACATCCAAATACCTCCCTTTAGTACAATCAAATGCATTCGAGCAGTTTTACCTTGAAGTAAAGAAGTTATAACTCAAAACCTTTTTGATTTCGCGAAGTATGAATACAAAGTGTGGAAATCACAGAAGTGTTTCATGTGTGAAACTCAGTTGCAGCCATTTTCATCACAAACGCGAGCAGCTGTCAGTGACTCAGGTTTTAGCATAGAAGGAGGTTGTTGAAACTCTAGGGAACTTTACATGATTAGCCTAAGTGTGTTTGCATGAACTGCTGAAACCGCATGTGGCAAACTTCAAAGAGGACTAGTTGAGTAATTATAAACAGCTCCCATTCAACATGTGGGGTTGTACGACCTTCATTAAGCAGACAGTAGAAAAAGTGCCTCATCACACCGATTTTTTAGAAAGTGTAAACTAGCTGTAGGATAATCCGATTCCATAAGCCAACTGCCAGCTGACCTACGAAACCTACACAGACAACTTGGAAATTCCACATTAGTACACCATCTGTCCGACCGCTTAAATCTGTCCTTTGTGCACATCAAAAGATTTGGAAAGATAAATGCCAAATTCCGATCACCTGACATCCGCGTAAGCAGACAGACATGATTCACAACGAACAACTAGGTGATACTGATCAGCCCATGTGATCCACTATTTGAATTTCAAAACGATGCTCAATCCCACAGTTTACATATTACCTCTGCAAGCGCACTGGTTAACGCATTTTGAAAACACGGAAGACGGGATCTGATTATCCGTTATCAGTGTCATTAATTAACCATCTTACCAACTGCACCATCGATTTCAGTTAAAACTTTAGCGGCTAATTTGAAGCTTTTCTTCATAATAACTTGTCTCACGATAGATGGACTGTAGACATCTATGCGGCATTTTTTCTATTCCCAGATAGGGATGAATTGGGAATTAATACTTTGTGGAGAGTTATCTTCAGATATGGTTTTTAGTGTAGCTTTAGAATTGTATAGGCCAGCTGTTTAACCGGGGTAGGTTTTTAATGAAATGGGCCTGTGTAACTGAAAATGGATTGTACAACACTGTAAAAGTCTGTGGAGATTTTGGAATGTAAGCTGAGGACTCACAATCTGAATTTCATCGACGGGAATAACTTACTGACATGTTGCAAAGAAAACTGTGAGAACTGGAAACAGGTGAATCACCTGAAGGCACTGGTTGTGACTTGTCGTATAAAGAAATCAAGGACTGGTTTATTTTATACTGGTAAAATAGTAAAACGTACTACAAAGATATCACATATTGCCGTAAACATTACGCATTTAATCTTATTAGACTGGTTTATACAGGGGTTTGGCCAGATTGTAGGCGGTTGCACCTAAGAAAATTTTTCACAGGGTTACCACCGTGTTTTCCGAACAGACTAAATCTGACCGTTGCTTTACCTCTGCGAGACCGAGTGAGACAGCATGATCAAATTTATTTTCTAGCAAGCTAGCCGCTTGAGATGCACTGCATTTAACAGTAACAAGAATTAAAACTCCTTTTTTGATATATCACTTTTATGTAACCGCATTTCGTGAATGAGACCCCGTGGTCAGATGAATAAGTGTCTGGATTGCAATCTGCGGCTTATTCACCGATCGAGGTTTGACCCTCCAAAGTACACGGTACTGTAAGACCTAATTAAGTCGAAACAGTTGTTCACCAATTCGCCGGTGTAACCAGCTAAGACCAACCGTCTGTAAAACCTCACTGGGTGCTTACGACGTACTATCTCGTCAGTTTAACAATACAGCTGATATACATTAAAAGTATTTTGAGAAACACTTGACAGACAACCTTGGAAGAATATAAAGTTGAGAGATTTTGCTCCTTTGGAATTTTTGCAACTCACCAAAGACCTATGAAAACACAAAAGTGTTTGCATAAGCGAACGTGTACTGTTTGAAAACCTCTTTTATTGAGCATTAATCTATTACCGTGGCCTGAACGTATTGCACATCGTTTAGTTTGTTACCAGTCTCTTCGTGTCCTTGCTATTCGGTGCTCTTAGCTCCCACAACTCACTCCATGATTTCGTGACCCAAATATGCGCAAATGAACACTGCCCCAAACCAGAAATGAGCTACCCGAGTACCGATAACAGTCAACAACGCACCCCGTTGTCGCATTTTGAGTACCATTTGTCTCAAAGTATTGACCCGTTCGACAGACTGCTAGATTATTGGAAAGTGAATAGCAGAAACCTGCAGCAAAAGACTTCGTGAGTATGAAATTTTTCCCAGAAGTGTTTATCTGAAACACGTATGTAACAGCCAGTGGACTCGGATGTGGACCTGTTCTCAATTAGTGATATAAGTTCTTGGTTTTTATATGAACATTGTGATGGTGAGGAGATGATAATAATGCACCATATAGACACTCTCGGTCCTTACCTACGTTTGGCGATCACGATAAGACAATCAGTAGTAACACTTAGTAATAAAACTTACAACAGCCCCAACTTGGAAAACTGATCGCTTGAGACCCGACGCCATGAATTGCTAAACATCTTATTACAACAATTCACCAAGTTGACCCATTAAACTATTTTATCATATTGTTGCGCAGTCGAAGTTCAAAGTTGCTGGCTTTCTGCGAAGCGATGCTTATCTGAACTTACAATCTGACGTTATGTGCACAAAGATGGTTGAGGCAACCTATCGGGATGCTATGGCCTTGATTACATAATGCTCAGTATGCCTGTAGGCATGTCTATTCTCTGTTTGTCTTTATCTGTATAATGTATGTCAATGTCACATTTTACGTTTCCCACTGATTAGAGCTAACAAAATGTTAACATATCACAATATGTTTCTCTTACTGCTCGGATTAGGTAGTTAGAGGGGACTCAGTGTTTCAGATTATCTGATAGTTTGGCGAGGTCGTGTTATAACAGTGACAGATATGAATTAGTCCAGAGTTACACTGACTGACCCGCCAATAAGTGACACTCAGCGAGTACGAAACGCCGCTTCGTCCATTGCAAGGCAGCTGTGGATTACAGGTCACATTGTCGATATCGCATCTTCGTTTGAAGTCTTGACGAACGTCCACAGCTCACAAATTCTCAAGTGTGTTAAAGCATAGTTGACCAGTCGTCGACAGTCGGTCCTGTGTGCACAAAAGCGGCTGATTCTCAATCTTTGTTCGCCGTAGGTTTAGTTCTTAGTACCAACCACGATCCAGTCCGATTTGTAATTTTAATCGTTTTACGTAAGCCTTGTTGACTTTGTTTTCATGCTAGCCACACGTTTATGACTGACGAGAGTGTGCGAAATGAATTCATATCGTAATTTATGCATTCTGACTATTCTATTCAAATGGCTAAAAGGGACTCAATATTTCAAATTTCAGATATGAATTAGTTAGTGAGATTGATTCAGAAGAACAAACTAAACAAAATTATACGAGGTATTTAGTCCGGGCGACGCGTGATGTAAACCGAATTGTGTGAATACGGTGGCAGTGTTCTCGCTGAGCTGTGGAATGGTCAACAGCTCTGATCGCCGTTCCAGTCTAGTATGACAAAAACAACCTTGACCACAATTCCTGCTTGGTCAATTCTTATTGGAAACAATTTGTCAATAGATATGCAATAGAATGCATGGCAGAATTAATTCAGAAGAATACAACTTATCTTCCGATGATGTTACTGAAATATTCTATTTGCCAAACGACTGATTTACAAACACATGAACAGTTGTACCTGACGTGTGATTGGACATCATTAGATGGTGAGTGCAGTTTCGGATGGTACTTTGTAACAGCTGGTGGCTGAATGCTTTGTTGGTCGGACAAAGTTGAAGGAGACATGTAAGTATAGGTGAACAAATGTGATATATATGTCATGCAGTAACTGTGGCTCTTATCGAGACGATCGGGTAATCTGATCATTACTCACAAGAGAAAGTGGTTGAGCCCTCACATATGATAATTCAATCGTGCCTAATGTGAGGTCAATGGCGCAGTGGTCAACATGGTTGCCTCATGAAAGCGTGGCGGGTGTTTTGGTCCCGCCAATGGCAAAGATATGCTCTACTGACGAGCTCTAATGAGAGCGAAACTCGAGTCTAGTGCTTCTGCTGTTCGAAAGGGGCCGACTGGAAAGTCTATGGAGATGCGACAGTTGTGACCAATTGTGGGTGACGTTCAACTTGAAATTAACCACATCCGCAACCACTCATCAGTAATCTAAACGTTATGTCTGTTGTCTAATCTTGGTTGTTGTCCCAACTGATCGACACGAAACCATGGCAAATTATGGGCTGGCCGAATGAGCAGTTGCCAGTGATTAACCAGGTGCGATGTTATTTAGCGGCTAAATGTAAAGCGGGATGCGGGTTCAGCCAGTCAGTAGATATAAACGTTGTGCCGAGAATTATTTTAATTCAGTTTTAATCTATAAAAGATTGACAATGTTTGACAGCTAAAACTGCTGGACACAATCTGCAACCGTTACTTGGCACTATTTTCAGATGCAACATGTATCTTACTGACAGTCGGCAGGAATTTATTGAATGTCGTGAACACGCTAACCGTGAGATTCAGAAGTACCACAAAACCTGTCAGTAGACAAAGTGTCAGCACGAGTGCCAGTGACTAGTGTCTCTTCCAATAGAAATTAAGACAAAATATAATCACTACTGTACCAGAGAACAGTCCAACCATGGCAAACTGTTAATGAGTTGAACGAATGAAAGGAAACTCGGCTTCAATAGTGAAATTAGTATAACTTCTTGAATGCTTTGCTAACAAACCTGTAGTTGAATCTATCTTTGTAGAAAGGGTAAGAAAAAAACAAAAAATGATAACAACAGAGGTTATTATTGGTCTCGTTTTGTATCAAAGTGCATAGTTCGTATCATTGATACAATAAACAAACACACCTTGAATTTCGCTTTGATTTTTTTGTAAGTTATTGAAAGTTGTTTTGAAGGACAGGAAAGCTGTCGCGTGATCAGATATCTGAATGAGTGGATTTTACGTGAATCTTTGGCTTGATTAAGCATAGCAGAACTGCTCTAAACTGCCCAACTGGTAAAACCATGTGTACACAGCTGGAAGTGTCCAACAAAATTATTTTGAATGGTGTTGTATTCGTAATAACATTACGTATATTAATCCTCCTAAGAGTATCGTATAGACAATGTTTAGGACAAAGCTAAGTGGGCTATTTATAATCAAGGACAATTTTAGTTTTGTTCGTTTTGCAAC
>LUCH01002906.1:0-11545 GCA_013368495.1 Paragonimus heterotremus
ATGTCAACCGTGCCGCGCAGCGCGCTGTGAGAAAGTTCTCGTGTTGACATTCGAAATGTATTACTCAGCTTGCGTAGATTGCGCCTTTACGTTATTTCCACTTCACTCGTTGACTGCTCATATATGCGATGATGGAATTTCGCGTTTTTCAAACAGTCGACACACCTGACAGGTGGTAACCGTTGACGACAGATGTGGTCGAATATCGAGAGGTTGAGTGCATCCTTCGCACGTACGGGCCAAGTCTTTGAGCCGTAGAGTGAGACCAGGTACAAGCGCATATTATGTGCCTCCCATTTGGCAAAAATCATGCCTTTACGGTTTGAAAAATTTCGCCATATTCATATGCACATTGTTAGTATCATCAAGCTTATTGCCACGTATTCCTCAGTACTCTTTGACATTGCGCGAACTCCTGTTTCATTTTGCGTCCGTCCTCGCTGTTTTTCATCATCGAGGGGTACCAGTTAACATGTTCTCATAATTTCCGTTGAGTTGGCGAAAAACCATCTGCGTTTCTCCTCTGTTAATGGTGTGTTAGAGCTATTTCGTTTTTAACTGATTCATAGAACTGTTAATCTTCCTGCTTATTATACACACGAAACACACTAAAGCTTCAATCTTAGCCTTTCGGTCGTCGGAGTTGTTTGCTGCGTACTCCTTACGACCTCCTTGTTGTATTCTTAACCGACCGTTTTGTGTTTACAGACGAATGCTCTCTGAGCAAAAGATGAACAGAAGCAAACACAAACAGTAGTGACATCACCCATACCTGGAAGTTATATGGGATGTTTGTGTTCATGGTTGTGTTATACACAGTTGCAGTGTTTCTTGCATACAGTCCTTTTGAAATTAGTCCTCCTTACTAAGTTGCGTTCCAATCTGCCGGCAGCTTACGTCGTCGTTGAGGAGGTGTGAGTGTTTTTAGCGAAAGAAAGTACTGACGTCACATGTACCACTAATTTGCAGTTTCAGACAGTCTGGCGGGATGTAAGGATACATACTTTCTTTGCATGAGTCAATCTGTGCTTTTGTTTGGGAACTGGGCGTAATGTTGTCGCAGATGTAAGTGAGTCTGCTTAAATTCTTCTTAATTATTTTCATTGGTTCGTTAGCAGTGAATGGAATAATTCTTTCACATTAGACGTGGAGGTTACCAGAAGTAGGTCAAAGGCACCAACTGAGGACAATGAGGTCATTATAAAGTGTGCAGGAGTTATCGTTTTTGAGTAGCTCGGTATATCTCATATCCCAGGTTGGTAACCCTGTGATCACCCAGACTGCCTGCTAGTTGACATCGCACTGTTCCACAAACAACGGCTAGCCCGCGTGTAATCTACGGCTGTCTGTTCTACTTGACCATTCTTTGTTGTTTTGTTTTGATTTCATTTTGGACGGTTTTTGTCAAATTGCTGTCCACAACTGTTGCGCGTAACGGGGACCAGAACTAAAGTGCCACCTAGTCAGCTGCTTAACTATTGACATATGTGCATGTTTTGCATAGCGCTGCTGCGCATCGTAAATATTCATGGTCATATGTGGACTGAGATACTGTGAAACACTGCCAGGGAACGATTAGGGTACCTACTTAAGGCCCTTGACTCAAAGGCTTGTACTGCAAAGCAGGAATTGAGTAATAGTTTACTCCAACCGGTACATTTATGGGAAAAACACATCAACCTCCTTCAAACTTCCATTTTTGAGGACCAGAAGACTGTGGCTTGTAATACTTACATCCGTTGGCCTGCTTGATGTGAGTGACTGTCGGTGCGATCAAGAAATTGTTTCTAGTGTCTTATTGCCGTCACTCTAATCTCTTGATCGTGTTACGACGGGTTTGTGGTGCTTAAACGTATTGCGGATAATCGAAAAGGCCTTAGAAGTGCTCAATTATGAGGTGTTTACCTTTTCCATGAGAATTGAATTCGTTTTCGAAATTTTATCAGCTGATTACCTGCATGTAAAATCAAAGGTTAAATGCAGTGCATGTTCTCCCACATTTCTGTCAAAATCTTTAGGTGTGTAGTTAATTACTTGGAGATATTGGTGTAAGAGAACTAATAAGTTACTGTAAGTTTGGAAATAACGCGAAATTTGACCGACTGACCAAGCCACGTGTCTTACTGCCTGCCAATACTTGTAGTCCAGCGGCGGAATCTAATCTGACAGCATGTAACGTATATTTTTAAGTTTTGTTTAGACACAGCTTAGGCGTGCTTCCAGCAGCAATAATGGGAAAGCACGATTTGGGCTCACGGCAAACTCATTCGTTCTTTTATTCCTCCACAAAAGATACGAGCCTGCTCAGATGGTGTGGTAGCTTGGGTCGCCGCCTGCCATGGCAGTGACGTGAAACAACCTGTAACAAGAAAACTACGGGAAGGGATAAAAATTGACAAAGCAATTTTAGACCGATGGACTGTAAGTGATGTGATTGTATCTATACTATTAATTGCAGCACAACATCCTGTAGACTTGCATTTCTGGTTAGCGGTCAAGGCGATCACGAGGATCATAACCGATCTACCGACTCATACCCACCTTGTTCAGTAGAACAGTGGGTGTCTTTATATGTCACTATCAAGCTCTTCCTTGACCAGCTCGCAGTAGTCCAACTTTATGATAGTCGGTTCAATGAACGTTCTGTTGATATGCAGAACAGTGCTTCAATCACCGCAGATTTTGCATGATTGGTTGACAAACTGATCACCTATCTTGTGCATTCCGGACTATGCGCTGGCAAACTATAGCTTGGCTCACGTTGTCGTTTCACCTAATTCGGGTTAACCTGAAGAGACAGCTACGGTCAAACACTGCAAGTCTGCTGATATATTCGTCATATGCAGGTTACGCTTCCAAAACCTGGATCAAAACAAGGCACTCACTAGCGTCACATACCTTTTGTTTCTACGACAGTCGGATATCTTTTGGACGCTAGGTTTAACATGTTACCGGTGGGTAGCTTGTTATCATCTTTCATTTGGTTTGTCAGTTTACTTTGAAATGTAAAAAACTTTACTGTCCAGGAAGTCGCTAATATCACGCTGGTCTGATGAGTGACACCTTAGGTTGGATACATCTTGGATTTACCTTGGTTGGATAGATCTTTAATTACGTGCACATCCCTCTTTCTATTAGCTGGATGTTGAGTGTTTTTTTAATAAGCAGATTGTCAAGGGTTGCCGTTAATGGTAAGGATTTGGGGGCTATCATGCTTCGTAAGTCATAGACTTATGGGTTCGGCTGTTAAATTAAAGACCTCACAGTTACCTGCAGATTCACTGGAAGTTAGCAAGTGTTATAATTAGGATGGCTTTTTATTACCGTCAACCAGTAATCTACATATGTGCTTATGTTCACCGTAGTATATCAAGCTGTTTGGTGGACGTGTCTTTTGTCATGTTTTCCCAAGCAAGCGAACTCCTTTATTTCTGCGTATGTTAAGGAAGACACTTCTCTGTAGACTGTGAATCGCCTGCGAAAGCTGGCTGCCGTCATCTGCCCAGCGTACAGCAGTGCTGTGGGATACCTACATTTTCTCCGCTGACCTCTATCGCGTAGTACATCAAAATTTCATTCGGCCGTAAAAACAATTAATCCCCCATATGTTATACGTCCTGTTCTGCTACTCGGAGACGCAATCTACTTGCGATGACATTGTACAGGGATTTGCCACAGTTGGCTGTTTTTGAAGATGTGGATGGACACACAGCGTGCAAGCTGGTCTTGTCAAGAACGCCTTGGTTTACAGCGCTTGTTTCAAAAATTAAGGGTGAACGAGCATTATGTCAAATATCGGAGATACTGTGGTCACGTCATGCACTGTATGCGATAACATATCCATATGATGTTAACCTTAGTTATCCAACACTGCAATTTCCCTCCGTTTATCACTGGAGGTTTACGCGTGATGTTGGATATTAATTAATCCGGCTGATGCTATTGACCCTTTTTCATTCATCACGTTTTTTAACCCCAGTAGCATATTTGTACAACTTTGTGTCAAGCTGTTTACCTAACATCAGCCGAAAGTGTTCTTCTTAAGTGGAAGGATGGTATATTTCCTTTTGCCTTAAGTACCACTATGACACTGGACGGAGAATCATAACATTGCTCATCGGACATCATAGTTCATTCCTTAGTACAAAAATGAATGAAGACTCAGCTATGGCGCTCAGGTAATCTAGCAGATTACTCCCTTTGAGGGTAAAAGTAGAGATTATTGCTGTTTGATAAACTTCAGATACATATCGAGTTCTACACAAGATTTTCTATTTCGTTGTGCCTGTTATGGTGCGCTTACTATTTATAAAGTACAGAGTGCTACGCCAAAAACACGACGGTGATGTTGGGGTTAAGTCGTATGACGTAACTTAAGTGTTTTTGACAGTTCATGTGACGACTGTTGTATAGCGGATAGTAAGATGACGGGAAGTGAAGGAGGAAGTCGTGTTTACATGAGCGGGCAGCATTCGCTGAATTAGTTGATGTCGTTAGCAAAACGGCGTTCCAGCCCAGTTTCAAGATGGATTTCATTACATTATAGTAAAAAAAAGTTGTACACAGCTGCCGTAAATTATGATTGTTAAAGGTTTAATGGACATCGGTATGTACATCCAGTCGTATGGATCAGATGACGTTGCCAACAGTAGAGGGTATTATTATGGTATCGACTGTAAGAATTATTTAACTTCACTCATTTGAATCCCAAGAATGCAGATATTAACCTGACCATACCTACAACCACAATCTTCACGATGAATCATCAGATTATCCTAGCAAGTTAAGCTGGCTAATGGGAATGCAAATGTACGTTAATAAGCTGTGTTATCGGAAAGGCAAAGCAACCTTCTCCCTTAACAAATTTGAACAGGGAAGTCGCAAACAGTTTATTGCACAATGTATCTCTTGAGAACATTTCGTTGCATCTCGTCAGATACATACTGCAGTCTGTGGGTTTATATAGCAAAGTTCAATGAACATTGTAAAGCTGAGCAACAAAATCAACAAACACACGCACACTCACACACATCCACACACATCAGTTACAAGAGCAATTTGGTACTGACGAACAAGTCATGTTGTTCATTACCACCCGAATCCCAACACCACCTTTGAAACCACCGCTACCGCTCAACATCAGATCTTGCATAAACTACGAATTTTCTTGTGAGTACCGGGCCACTTACATAGGCAAAACGGAGCGGCATTCACGTCACCAGTCAACCAACACACTCCAGTTTGAATTACAAATAACATGGGTTAGTGGGGCGTTGTGTAATTTTTATTTTGGGTTGTGATGAATCTAGCGACAACTAGCTGACTTATGTTTGACATTTGGTGTGGTCAACTATTTTGATTGCGTCCGGAATGAACGATCCAAGCTGCGCAGTTAGGTGCCAGATCCATTTCGACAAAAGTTCTCGCATTTCAGGGTTCCGTCTTTGTTTTTTTCAGTATGTCTTCAACTGTTATCGCTAAGCCGTGAAGTGAATTGACGCGAAATATCTGTCTATTCACGATTTGTAGATGTGGTCCAGGACTAAAAGTTTGGCGAAGCTTTGTGGTGATTTAGTCGGTAAGACTAAACCTGCCATATATCACGGCAACGCATTGCCGTCTTTAAGTGAAGGTTCAGTTCGACTGTCTTGTCTCTACGGAAGCACCTCATCACGAATCGTTTCAGTTGGTTGCTATCATCCACCAATATTGCAAGAAAGTTCATTGGTTAAGGCTACTGAGCACGTCTAGCCTGTATGCATATCTCTCATTATCGCTTTTTTGCTCCCTGTTGGTTAAGAGTCTGTTGGGGCTAGATATTGACCAGTTTAACTCGCGAATTAAATCTGTCAATTATTGACTTTTAGTCGCTGTTGCCGAACTTATTGATATTCAAATACGTGGTTTCCCTTCGCAACATGAACACAACTCAACAGATTTCAAGTCGGAAGTGTTTGTCCCGTGGTTAGGATTGTTATGCTTTTGACCGTTTATTAGGGAATCAATGAGGATGGTAATTCAGGTAAAATAGACTGGAGATAGTTCGAGGAACAATGAACGTAAACTTGAAGTAGTTAGCGGTCATCATGGACATTATTTAGTGTTTGTTCACTTGTACTTCAGTAGTATACTCATATTACGTCCTAGTTACGAAGATTTTTGTGTATGTTACTCTGGTGAGTTATTTGTCGTTATCTCGATAAATCCATCCTTATGGTTTTTAAGGTTTAGGAAGGCAGTAGCTTGACCGTGCTTCAATGATCTTTGGATGTCAAGATCGCTTTCATTGGCAGTGTCTTAAGTCACACACTGCAAAACACTTTTGTGTCCCCGTTAATTCACCCCTTTGCCACTATCGTAAGCTCTTCTTACTTACACTGTTTGGATGTAATATAATGCGACAGTTTTTACGAACATGAGGGATTAATAAGTTTTGCTTTGCATACACTACGTCTCAGTTATACGTACATCAGTATTCTCATATTTTGCTAATATGTGCACTTAAAATGTATATGTTTTATGTGCGTTTAATTACAAGTTAAACTCACTTTGGAGCGGGTTACATCTCTAAGATTTAGTAAGTAGCAAGTGAGTGTAACACATCATTTGAATGTACTCATTTCTCAATCGAAAGTGGGTTAAAGCACTTCTAAAACCAGTTAGCATCTGATTTGTCCTTGAGGATGTTTATACATTGTTTGTTCACGTTACTTATCATTGAGTGCAGAAGTTATCTTGGAGCTCCAATTTGTGCCTCCTGGACAACGTATTCCATTTCCGTAAGTTATTCCGGCTGAGTACATTTGTGTAGCTAGCAAACCGCACAAGCCCTCATTTTGGTTCCGACTCAGACGCTGTGCACGTCAGTCCAGCAGACCAGTATCCTTCTGTGTTGACCATACTTTTGTCACTTTACAGGGAGATAATCAGCACTTGTCTAGTCGAAACCTCCAAGTTCGGGTAGATGTCAGGTGTAAGACTGGTGACAAAAGCGTGAAATTATGAGTACATATGACTGCACTCACGTTTACCATCCACAAAACACGACTTTTGTTTATCGTTGAAAGTGACAGCACCACCAGCAATGCCTTAGGCCTCGAGCACACAACATTGGGCTGTTTATGAAATTGGCTTGGTATTGGTTGGACTTACAGGAAGTTCGTTTCACATTTTGATTTTTCCGTAGCAACACAGCTTACGGCGTCAAAGGGAGATGAAATTTTGGTGTCCACTGAGATGCAATTCAGCTATCGTGATACCACGAAGCGGGTGAGATGATTCAATTCAACAACACATCGGTTTTATTACCGTTCTTTATGTGTATGTTCCAGAGGAGGAAAGCGGCCAAAGTAGGGTCCAGTAATTTCATATTACATTATTGTGTTAAGGGGCATTGAGATGGGGTTAGACGCAAGTTATGCGAGATTAACTGTTGTATAGTATTCCACAACGAATGCACAAAGCGAAAACTATGGTATTTTTCTTGACAGCAAAGATTTTGCGGTAGTTGCATGTGAGTTTCAACTGTTTCAGTTAGAGAGCCGAGATAGTCTACTTTGGTGCATGAACACTCCGCAATTGCATTATAGAGCCACTCGTCTTCTAACCCGCATATCGCCCTTGGAGCAAAAAAAGCAGTTAGCTGATACAAATCAGACTGTCACAAACAGGACAGGAAAGTTCGCATTTTATGAGAGTTAATAGATTCCGAAATCACTTGCGACAGGGTCGTAATCTCACTTTCGAGGGTTTACAGTTGGATGCAGCTACTATTGAATGCTGATTCCAATTTTCTTTTGAATCGAAATGCGTCATGAATTTGTCATGAAAATCTTCCATTGTTGGGCTCACCTCACGTCATATTCTTTTCAGGACAACTTTCATCCGGGATTTAAAGTGGTTTCTGTTGGCATCTTTGTACACTAGGTAAATACATGTATACATATACCGTTAATCAAGTTTAGATCACGACCACAGGCTGGTCAGCCTAACCTTTGTGACTCACGAAGCGGAAACGATAGGCCTATGATATCGGTTACGTTTATGAGAAGTTTTGCTGGGAAATGACTCTCGTTGGCGTATGCGGTCTAACGAATGGCAAAATAGATCGCTCTTTGTCGTTGACTTACGAGTTTAAATCTATTCGCAATCCACTATAGCCAGGTCATCCATGTTCTTAGCTGCGAATAGGTCATCAGTTGATTGGTCATCGCTTATCACTGAGTTTTTAGTGAACCACATCATCTGGTTTCCATTGTCATTGCAGCAGTACTTTTGTACATCACGACCTTGACTGAGTCTAACTAATTCTTGTTGTGATAGCCACGAGTCAAGATTCCGGAAACTTCAAAATGAGCTGCATTTGTTTGTAGTTACAGTGTGTTTATCAAAATCCAATGTTCTTTAGGCGGCTTTTTGTTGGAGGCCAAAGTAGGCTTTTTATAGTCAGAAAATTTATCAGACGTTACTCAGTGAACCCTGTGCCTGAATTGCCAAGATATAGCTGACCGTCATCCACTTTACTCCTGTTAATCACGGAAACCGGGCTTTAGAAGACAGTGCACAGCCCGGTTTACTCTTCGTTGTCGTTTAGTTTTCTCTCATAAGCTTTGTTATTTGCTTGAAAGTCAAAACCTGGTCTTTGTTTAGCTTATTCAACATTACATCCGGTACCATGGCGGACACAAAAGTAATCTTATTTTACTGACAGTGACACGTCTAGTTGAAATATCCGATGCCATCTAAAACGTGTCAGTTTAATCAGCCGTAAAGTGTAGAATGACTCAAGGTGATCTCAACGCCTGAGTGAACCGTTTCTGTGCATTAAAGTAGGTTATACAATTGTATTCTAATCATCTAGGTTATAGCCAACTTTCAGTAGGTCATAACTTTCGGTTAGCGACCCTTTACTCAGTAAAATAGATGAAACGATGCGGTTAGGTTGACGGCATGGTTCAACTCTACAGGATGAGTCAAAGTTGCCTTAGTGCCTGTCTTGGTGCGTCCACTGTTGTATACACTGAGTAGCACGGATGGATACTTTTGGATGTACAGTCTTGACTGAAACTAGTTGCCTTCCTACATGGCCTTGGAAGTTTGCAGTACAGTTCATTACTGTAATCACTGACTGTATGTAAGACCGCTTGTCACTCCTCCCTTACTCATATCAACTTTTTACCCTCACAGTGCTCACGGTGGTTCGTTGTACGAACTATGTCGAAAGGTTCCATTGTGTTATACTGACCGTTCAAGGCCACAAAATCCGCAAGAGCCTGTTTCGAACCCTTCAAACCTCTCGTGCTTCACTCCGAATCTGCCAGACAGCAAAACAGTTGCGAAAATGTCTCGGTTATCCCCGCAGTCAATCAGATGCAATCTGCCTCCAGAAAGTTATATAGTTGAAGTCATGCGAAAGGTTCTGCAAGCTTTACATTATATGCATCGGCAGCTTAACCTTGTTCATTTGGACATAAAAGTGAGTGAAGAATGATCTTTGATGTATTTCCACCTCTTTCATTGTGTTGTTTGTTCAGTCTTCAGTACTCAACTCTTTGTGTTTCTGTTGGCACACTCTGATCGAACGACTGGTCGCTGTCTCCTGCAGACATGGCTAATCTCCTTGCTATCTGTTCCCAGACATTTCCTCTTCATAAATGAAGTCTTACACAGCGTCGGCACTTTGTTTACAATAAATGCGTCCGATTCCACGAATCGCGTTGTTGTCGTTGTTTTCGACACATTCCTTTGAACTGACGTGCCAGGTCACCGAGTACAACGCGAAAATATTTGCGCATCATGTGCGCATTCGTGTGTGCGCGCGCCCATGCTGTTTGGTTACTAAGCCCAGCGACAAATGCCCATGTTAAAAGGTAACGAAAACCAGACCTCTTACCAGAAGCCGAATGAAGCATAATGCGTGTGTTTACATGTTAGAAACACGTATTGTTGTCTAGCGCATCTGTCCAATTAGAGCGATATAAACGAGCTATCCGGATAGTTGGACGACATTTCAGTTCATAAGAAGTCAACTGTGCAGATAGGGTTTTTCGGTCATTCTCACCAGGGTTCTACGATTACATAAAGTATACGCGAGTTATACATGGGTCAATAAAACAAAATACATAGGTTTATCAGTGTCCCACAAGACAGGGCATATCACAGTCTAGTGAAATAGGTTATGGTGCTGATGGGTGCGTGAAAGTGAACCACTGGCTAGGCACAACTTACAGCGTTATTTGGTTCGTGCTTAGTGCATGCCTAACTAATTACTTTTGTGGGGCGGATTGCTTCCGCGTAATTCTCACCACTGTTCTTCCACTAATGTTTGGTTTATGTAGCGTTCCGGTTGGTTCACATCATAATAAATTGACCCGATCCCTGTAAGAGGTAGTGGGATGGGGGTTGAACAGTTTATGAACTATTATGTTTTACAGAGGCACATTTATTTTGAAGCTTGTCCTCGTTTTTGACAAGAAAACACCGTTTGAAAGTTTACTCCCAGATTTTGTGCTTTTTCGTTTTGGTCTTCCAAAATACATGTAATGTGAGTCTGTAGAATTGTTGATATAGTTTCTGGTGAGTTCAACACAGTCATACTGTCACAATGTCATACTATCAAGCTGTCCAAGTATACACAAGAGTTTCTGAGGTGGCGAGAGTTCAGACTCTTAACCATCGGACATCATTATCAGCGAGATTGTTTGGAGTAGTTCGCAAAGGGAGGACAAGCATGCTTTTTCTCTAGCGTCATCTGTTCCGGTATCACTGTTGGTGGCATCTTACGGGATTTTGCAAGTGTGCCGCATGACGTGGATTTGATCATCGTTGCGTTTGTACCGATATGTTCAGATGCACTGTATCGCATAAAGACTTGACTGTGCTACATAAAAACGGTATTGCTTGTGCCTATTCGAACTGCCCGACACGCACTGTTCACGCATGAAACCGGGTTTTCCTCAGTGGACGCTGCGATAATAAAATCCTCACGAATTGTGTAACCCTGACCACGTCAAGTGACAGCTAATTTTTCCGACTGAGAAGTAGTGTGGAAGCGGTCAATACGAGACCGGACATTGGCTAAAAGGAGTGTCAGTAATAGCGTGACCAGTGGTCATGGAATGAAATCTTCCTGTTTGTCTTCGATTCTTACTGTTTCTTTTTCCCATGCTAGCGATCATTTGTTAATATGTGACCAAGAACTGTAGGTCCAGTTCAGTAGGCTAAGAGTTTCATGACTGACCTAACATTTGATCGGTAATGTTAGTGGTGACGACGACTAATCGAATCCGGTAAATATGGCCATTTTGATGTTAGATACTCCGTAAAGTAAAGACGAGTACTGACAGGAAATATTGCAAACGGTAAACAAGTCGCCGAGCATAAATCTGTTCATTCTTGGTCAACATACCTGCCTCTTGAAAGTGTAGTCCACGGTTCCGAACAAATATAATCTCCACTTCAGTTTTTTTCTCAAAGTGGCCATCCAAGAAGGCTAACTTTGTGCAAAGTCTCCGGTCAGCTGTGTGTAATGTTCAGATTACACCTT